>JANBOT010000030.1:0-31497 GCA_027575385.1 Coemansia sp. RSA 2399 | reverse complement strand
GACGCCATCATCACCGAGAACCGCAAGAGCGCTGACTGGTTCATGCGCCGCGTCGACGCCGCCGGTGTCTACTGGAACGCATCCACCAGGTTTGCCGACGGCTTCCGCTACGGCTTTGGTGCTGAGATCGGTGTCAGCACCAACAAGACCCATGCGCGCGGCCCGGCTGGCCTCGAAAGCCTGACCATCTACAAGTACTACATGTTTGGCAACGGCCAGGCGTCCACCGACTATGGCGTCGGCGATGGCAAGCGCAGCTTCCTGCACGAGGACATTCCGCTGGACAGCGTCCGCGACAAGTTTGTCCTCTAAGCATGGATCAACTAATTTATAGTCTTGTTTGAGGTGTGTGTGTGAGTGAGTGGGTGTGTGTGTGTTTTATACTGAAAGAAACAAACGTATTACATGTTACTGGCACAGGGCGTTGCTGGCCTTTGTGTTGAGAATAAGCGACACGATCAGCCCGTAGAGCCCCAGCACCTCGGCAAAGATAAGAATCAGAACCATCCCCACAAAGAGCTTCGGCTCCTTTGCAAACCCTCTGACGCCCATGTCCCCCACCAGCCCGATGCACCACCCGGCAGCCAGCCCCGTCATGCCAACGCAGAGCCCCGACGCAAGGTGGATGCATCCCGAGAACAGCGAGTACTTGCTCTTCGGGTCCATGTCGCCCGATATCAGCACCGACGCCACCAGCCCGTACACCGCGATGATTCCCGCCATCACCACCGGAATCAGCGCCCGCATTATTATTGCCGGTCGGAACGTGCCTGCGCCAGCGATTCCAATGCCCGCCTTCGCCGTCCCGTACCCGGCGCCTGCCGAGCTGAACACGATTGCCGCCGCAACCCCCATGAACCCGAGAAACGGCGAGTATGCCGGGCAGTACCCCTGTGTCATCTCGAGCAGCGAGGTCATTTGCAAGTGTAAGGGAAATAAAAGTAATTACAAGATTGAACAAGGAAAGAAGAGGAGGCTTATAAGGATATTTGGAAACACAGCAAAATGCAAGCAATTGGGAAAGGGCGAGAAAATGAATCTTCTGGATTGCGCAAGATGTTGGTAGTTGTTTTGTTTGACAGCTGGCATCGGATCTCAAAATGCACTGCGGTTCGGCTCGGACCGACACGTCGATTTCTCAAGTGACTGTGTCACGTGGGAGAGTATCGAGCCTTTTCTGACTTTTGATTTTCCCCCAAGTTATCCGATCGTATTTATAGGCCAATCCGAAAATGGCAAAGCTTAATTTGAGTTTTGGAATGGGGGCGGACTGAGACGGAGGCCTGTTTGTAACACAGCCGCCGCCGTCCTTTCTGCGGAACGGCATGCACGACAACGGAGTCAAACTCATCAAATGAGGACTCCAGGATAGGTTGATGACGCCCTACCCAGGTTTGCTTTTCTTCTTTAGAAGGACTGGCTGTGTGACAGCTTGCGGTTTTCGTGGGTAAAAAGAGATGTGCGTTCTTTGCTTGCTGGATTTGAGAATGAACGTTTTTTTTTTTTGACAGGGGACCGTGACCACGCGATTGATACGCCGAAACAAGCCGCAAGCTGCGGTTGGCTCCCACATTGACTTTTCAGAGAGAGAAGAGGAGGGTCTCATCCATTCTTTGTGGGTTTGGAGAACGCCTCGAAATCGTATTGCGGCAAAAAAAAAGGGCTTCAATCGCACAGAATAATGGCCCGATAAAGAGGACTGGGCCTTTTCGTATTTTTTATTATTCAGCGTTTTGTCTTGGAAACGGAAGCATGAACAACCAGAAAATACCCTAGACATTTGTGGCCCGGGGACGTTAGAAGGAGGCGGGGGGCCCCCTTCCACAGGGCAAACAGCCCAAGCAAAACTCCCCCAACAAACAACCGTGCAAAATTGCCAGACGCTTGGGCGTGCTTGTTGCTTGTGTGTGCGATCGCCAGCCAGCGACTTCAATGCATCAGTGGACACAGCGCGCCCAACGGACATGTAAAAAAAACGTGCAACACGCAACATTGGTTGCACAGCCATTTGAACAACAGTGCTTTTTCCGGCATCGTGACCGGCTAAAGTGAGTGTGAGCGAAAGGGAAAGGGGAGGAGGGAAAAAGCCCGCGCAATAGATTTCCCAAAAAGCCCAGCCCTTCGTTATAAATAAACGTGGGGGGAGGACGATGAAGGACGAAGCCTGCGTTTCATTAACGCGTCTCCCATCTCTGCTTTCTGTTTCCTTTTTTTTCATAGATATCTAAATGCGTTTTCTGATAAACCCAGATCCCCGAGTTCAGAAAAGTTTGGGAAAATAGCAAGGAAAATAAAAAAGGCAGGCTTCCCTTTCTCGACACACAAACACATATATATATATTCTCCAGCGCCAAAGCAGACGTAATATCCTTCCTCCTCCTCCCCCCTTTTTTTTACTTCTCTCTTCCCCTTCTTTTTTTTTTTCCTTCTCCGTCTGAACAGCCTTTGAAATATGTCGGACGGCGTGGACCCCACAGCACACGAAATTATCATTCTGTCTCCAGAGTACCATCTCAGCGTCCATTTTCCGCAGGGCAGCCTGTACGTCGACGTATGGCTGGGCATCAACAACAGAACTAACGACCTGCTGCTGCATCTGAGTGAGTTGCGCCGCAAGGCGCTGGATACCAGTCCGGCCGAGGAAATGGCCACATCGCCAATGTCTACCGCCAGCACATCGTCGCCCGACTTTCCACCCAGGGCTTCGCCGACATCGCGCAGCCGCAGCACAAGCAGCAGCACTGTCACAATGTCCGCAGACCGCAGGGACTCAGTCTGCGACCAGCACCACCCGGCGCCGCAGAGCCTCAACGTAAGCGTTCGCCACAGCGACCACGGGCTGTTCAACTGCCCGCTCAATACGCCTGCGTCCGAATGGCTCCTTGCAAAGGAATCCATCGCCACCGCACAGTCCATTTGCCACGCCCACCACACAAAGTTCCACCAATCTGTCGATAAAATCCAAAAGCTCCACAAGGGTCCCCAGATTCCTGATCTGGACCCGCTGAAGCGCCTGCTGGACGACTTTCTGGCCAAAAATAATCAGTCGCCGGGTGCTCTCACCACCCCGGCCTGTTGTATCTGCTCTGCATCCCCATACACGCGCCTCTTCTTCTCAATGCTCTGAAGATTCCATCCCAAACGCCCGGACAATAGCGCTTTTTTTCTCTCTCCCCCGTACTCCGCCCTCCAAACTTTGTACATTTCTATATTCAATGACAGCAATTTATTGAAAACCAAATGTAAGGAAACTTTAATGTTTTTGGCTGTGGATCAAATTGAAAGACCCGTGGGTACAGAAAATCATTGCTGACTTGTCTTCAGCTTCAAACGGCCTCAATTCAACGTTCCTCTCGCCTACTCTCTTAAGCGACTTGGCACAGGCAGCACACCCGCGGCTGCCACACATCAATATTTACAAGACACCCACGGAGCTATTGCTGCCATTCTTCCTTATTCGACAAGTCAGTTTCTTTTTGTTTCGTTTTTTTTTTCCTTTCGAAAAGTTGCTGTCTACAAATGCCAATTAAAGACATGAAAACAGTGCTCCACCCCGCCCGGATCAGTTGCACCGACAGATCCTCAAGCATTGTGTTATTAGAGAAGCAAGTGCAACATCGCATATGCATCGCTTGTTTTTTTTTCTTGTTCTCTAGATCTCGCTTCGATTGTTCTGTCTTGCCCGATGGGGAAAACATGCAAGAACAAGGAGGACAATCGAAGCGGCAGGTAATTACAAAAGTAAGATAAATCAATATATGCATCTTGCCGTTATGAGAATACAAAATTCGCAAATGAAGCACCCGTGTCTGTTGCACTCGCTCGCTTCTCGTTTTCAGAACAATAAAACTTCCGCCAAGCTGCGTCTCGGTTACCAAAATTACCCAGCACCGGAGCCAAAAGTCCAAATCAAAATGTCCCGTAGCCAAAAAACATATCAATGCCAACACGACATTTCGTAGAAAATACGAATGTAAAACTGCGCTTGCGCATGTGGACAATTGATGCTGACCTACATGCTACACGCTGCATAGACATGCTTTTGTGATATTGCCCGGTTTGTTCTCAAACACCAAATGAAAATGCGACACGACTCCAAAGTCGCCTTTGTCCTTAAAAAAAAAGTGTAAAAGGAGGAACTCATGAAGCTGAAACAGCAGTTGCCGCCTTTGCAAGCGAATCCTGGATGCCCATGAGCGAGGTGACTGTTCCGGCAAGCGCCACAAGCCCCTCGTTGATATCAATAAGCCCAAGACCCTTGATCGGGATGGTCAGATCCAGCGCCGACTGGAGAAGCAGCCGGGAGGCAGCCGCCTGCTGCACAGAAACCGCCTGCTCCTCGACAGCGCACTCGCGGGCGCCAAAGGCATCGGTCTTCATGACATGTCGCCGCACGCGGGCCAGGTCTGCTTGGCGCAACCTCAGGTTGTGCAGCTGGTAGGCGGCAGCAACAGCCTGCGCCACTAGCGCCGTCATCCAGGCGCGCTGGCCCAGGCGTGCAACAAGCGGGGCATTGCGCAGCCGCAAGAGTCCCATCGTATTGTGCAGCAGCCCCAGCGTGTCTGCCAGCATGAAGACGCACATCCCCGCCTTGTGTACGGCGCCCAGCGTTCTGGCAACCTCGTCGTAGGAGGCGCCCTGCTGCGCGCCGGCTGTGAGCGCGTGCACAAAGAGCCGGCCAAAGTCTACGAACTTTCCAGTGCGCAGCACCTTGCGTGTGGTGCCAAGTGCTGCCTGCACATTGCTTAGCGACATCAGCCATGACACGCCTGTGGCGCTCTTTCCCCGCGTCGCCAGTCGCCGCCCGACGAGGTATGCCAGCAGCCGCGCCAGGTACTGCCCGAACCGGCAGGCCTTGTCCCGCCCGACCAGGGTGCTCGCGTACTGCACATACAGCGCAACGGCCTTGCTGTTGCCTAGCGTGCGTACCACAAAATGCATAAGATTGCTCATTTCGTAAAAGTTAAAAAAGACAAAATACCTGAAAGTAAAGAAGCAAAAAGAAACAAGAAACAGCTGCCATTCACATGTGCGGCAAAATTGGCGCGTGAAAGCCCCCCACCGCCCACTTTTACTGCCGCGAATCAAATCGGGAGCAGAAGGCTTAATCACGGGAGGGGGAGTGGATACTCGACAGACCGGCCATCCTCGTACTGCTCGTGCCATACGTGCTCACTGCAATAGAAGTAGTAGCAGCAGAGCCCCGGCACCGTGCACGACCAGTCGCCATTTGCATAGTACAGCGTAGTAGCCAAAGCGCTTGGAGACCGTCCATCGCTGGGGACCTGAGCTGTCCGCTTGACGTTGCCGTCTGGGTACGCCTGCAGCACCACCGGCTGCGTCGAGTATGTGCGCTGCAGCTTGCCGTTGGCAAGGGTGATGTCGCGGAACCCGTGGAGCCATGCGTCTGGATGTATCTCATGGACGCCGTCCAGCCGCCGCTCCATCTCGCCACGATCCACTGGCTGCTGCTGCTGCTGCTGCCCAGCAACCACATCGCCCCACTGCACCCACTCTTGCGGCTGCCAGTAGCTGTGGCTGTGCGGTAAATCTTCAGCGGTGGTTTCTGTGGGGCTGTTGTTAGAAGTGGGTCTCTCCCGATCGCTTGGCGCGTATCTGGCATCTCTGCTGCATCCTGGCATAGTGTCAACTTCGGACACTGGCCGATCGATGTCCAGCACCTCAGCCATGCGCACAAGATCCTCGATCTGTCGCTCATCATCGTCATGGCGGTCTGCGTCGGCCGCTACAGCTACGCGGTCCCACAGTCGACGTCTGGCCTGCGTATCGATGACTGCTACTCCACGCAGACGGTGGTTCTGAGGAACTAAAGCCGACGGTTCGCTTGTGGCTGATTGTGACGGTAAAGCCAATGGTTCTCGCGTAACTGCGTGTGAGGATGGAGGAAGTAGCTCTCGCACAGCCAAAGGAGGGGAAGGCGTCGGCTCCGGCATAGCTGATGGCGAGTACCTTGTTTTTTGTGCAACTGGCGATGAATAGAACGATACCACGCCAGGCGGCGTACCACGACGACGAGGCTCTGGGCTGCTTCCAGCAACCACACTTTGCTTTGGGAATCGCATCAGCGAAACAATCTCGGGACTCAGAAGCACAGGCGCCGGTGAGGGCTCGTATGCGTCAACAAACTCGCGGGTAAACCCCTCAAGAAAGCTATCGGGCGGATGCGACTGGCTAGATCCGACAGACTCTGTATCTGTGTCCATGGCATGTGGATCTGCTCCGGCAGCGTCCCAGTATTCCTCTTCGTTATCGCTCTCTTGCCTGTCTCTCTCGTGCTCAAATATACTCTGCTCTGCCAGCTCCACAAGCCGCATCGCTTGTTGGCGCCGTTTCCGAACATCGTACAGCAGGCTCTCAATAGTCAGTCGGGTTGCTGCTGTACTACCACTACCAGCCTCGTTTTCAGTTTTGCCATGCATCAAAGTCCTTTGTTCTGTGGCGCCGATATTATAAGCTATTCGTCCACCGCTCCCACCGTTGCATTCCTCAAAAAGTAAAGTACAGAAATATCCGTAACTGCGCCGTCACGTCCAATTATCCTAAGGATCCCAACAGAATAACAAAAATAACAAAATAAGAATGAAAATGAAAGTAAACAAAGGAAGAAAAAAAGGGCTTGAGCGCATATAAATTTATGAATGAAAACATGGGATGTCAAAAACAGGATAAAAAAAGAGTATGGGGACGAGCTCATGGTATAAGCCACCGCCGCTTTCAAATCATCTACTGTAGTCCTCCAGGGACTGGACGCGCTGGGCGACAGTGGAGACCTGCTGGCTGAGGGACAGGTACGCAGACCACACGTCGTCCACTGTTCTGGGTGCCGTCAGGGCGGTGACAGAGAGCTTGCGTCCGCTGTTGTCTGTTGCGGCTAGGTCTTCGTCGGTTCCATCAGCTCCCTGCAGCGGGGTCGATAGCAGGTCGCGCATATCGGCAGATGCCGCTGTCGCTGCCGCAGACCGCCTGCCGACAACCGAGCCCTCGATGGCTGCGGCTGCCGGAGCCTTGCGCATCAGCTGGTCAAAGGCGCTGGGCCCGACCGACTGTAGCAGGTGGTGTTCCAGGAACAGGCAGCGCGTCACTAGTTCGCGCTCGCGCTCGTTGCGGCGTTTGCGGAACCGCGCCGACGCATTGGCATTGCGCCGCCGCCGCTCCTCCAGGATCCGTGCTGCTTCAATCCCAGTGCTACCCACCGCCTCGTCGGCCGACAGCTGCTGCTGTGTATCTGTTGACGACCGCGCTGTCCGCTTGTTGCTGGATCTCCGCTGCGGCGGAGGCGTGCGGTCTTGGTCCTCGGCTCCGGCAGATATACTTTTATGCCGCTTCGCCCTTGGCTGTGCGTCTGGTGCAAGCGCTGGGGGTGCGTGTGTCTCGGCTCCCAGATATGTGTGCACCAGCGTGGTGGGCGATGGAGCGGGCGTTGGCCCAGGCGGCGGCGCTATTGCTGCCAGCGCCATTATTGGCGGGAGTGTGTTTACCGACCCCGCCGCCTGTGCGCCTGAGGCACCTGGCGACCAGCAGAGCGGACCTGACGAGTATGGCGATAACGACGACGACGCGGGTGGAGGCGGAGGGCTAGGCAGTGCATGGTGGCTGCGTCGATGGAGGATGTTAACCGTGGATGCTGCTGTTGCTGCTGCTGGAGGAGGCTCATGAGCTGGCACACTGTGGACACCAGGTGCGTGTGAGTCGTGGTAGTAGCGCATGCCAGTCGCTTGCGGCGTGTAGATCGGGTGGCCTTGGCTCATCATTGCTTGAATGTGATGATTTTGGTTGGAAATAGGGAGGGGGTGGATAAGTGATGCTTTCTTTTCTAGAAACAGTTATTTACAAAACGAACAGTGGCTTCGAGGAACGCGAGAGAAAAACAGAGATGAGATAAAGAAGATGAAAACCTACACGGAATGTTTACACAGCAGCAACATTGGAGAGAGTGAGAGTGAGAGAGGATTAGTCCACAGTAAATATATGCAACAGCCATCCCAGCAGGAAAACCAGAACCGAGGAGAGAGGGGGGAGGCGGTGGCCCCATCTACGGCTCTAAACACACAAAGCGCCGCCTGTTTCCTGATAGCATAAACGAGAGTTTTGGATCCGGATACGCCGCGCAATCCTGGAAGTTAGGGAAGCGGAAGGGGTTAGGGCCTGCTCAGCCCCCTACTGCCCCTCCCCCAAGGACTCTGGTGTGTCCCTTGCGTTGCCTAATGGCCCGGATAGACACAGGCCTTGGGTCTGTGCAGAGCGACCGAAGCGGGGAGGAGCGGAAATGAAGGAGGGAGAGAGAGAGAGAGAGACTCTTACCTTAATGGGAAAATGTTACAGAGGGAAGAAGGGGGGAGGAAGGAAGAAGGATAACGAAACAGTGCTTTGGTCCCTAGACCGAGAAGGGGAGACAGAACGGGCTTTATAAGGGTTAAAAACGGCCACAGCCAGGCGGGGCATACAGAAAATACGCCTCCCCGCCTTAGCATGCCCAACTTTGCCCGAAAGGGAGGAACACGCAAACATGAACACTTTAGCTTTTCCTTTCCTGTCGAACAAAAACACACTTGCATATGCATCTCATGTTCCGATGCCCAAACTCTGCAATTTACAAAAAAGCAAGACATGCAAGTGTGTTTTCCCTTCTTTTTATTTTCTGTCCGTCTAATGCATGCCGGGTTTCGCCCATCACTGCCGCAAGCTGCAGAAGATTGTGGATCGCGACAGTAAACAAACAAAAGCGTTGTTTGTTCCTGTCTATGCATTGATAATCCTGGAGCCTTAACACAGCACACTCCCTCTCGTTCCACGCGACGAACAATAATGTGGTTGTGAGTGAACAAGCATCTGGCGTTTTTTATGTCTCTTTCCTTCTTCTCCCCCCTCTGCTTGTCATTGCGATGTCTTACGCAATTCCAAATACGCTGATCCTTCTTCCCCCCCTTTTCCAGCGTGCTCCTCCAATTGGCAATCATTCCAACTCCGCAATCCCTACGCATCCTCTGCCTCGGCAAGTGGGGATACTGTTGTTTTGGTCTTTTCGTCTCTTCGGACTTTCTTTCCTTTTCTGCCGGACATGCGCGGTAGAAAACGGAGTTCTCCCTGTTTCGCCTACATGCACATCCAACATGTCCGCCCAAAACAACCTCCCCCTACTTGTTGTTTGCGCAGAATCCAATTGTACATGGTCCGTCATTCCCGAGTCACTCCTGTCAACAATGGCAGCATTATCAGGCGCCACTCAGCTGCTGCGTAACGCTTTCCTTGTATGTTTGGCAGGGACAAAGCAACGCAGCATAGAGCTGCTTCAATAGAAATACGCGTTAATAAAGGCATATAGCCCTTAATTGCACACCAACAATAGCGACGTACTCCTTTCAGCCACTAGTGAGCATTGTGTATTTAAACCCCTAGCTAAACAAGAAAAAAAGACAAAATGTTTCGCAGATATGTATGTGGTCCTGAGGTCACATGAGCTCTTGTTCCCGCACAATCATTTTCCAAAGACCTTTCTAACGTAACTAGACAAAATTAATCCAGGTGGCTTTTACGTTTTTCAATATGCCTCTTTTGGACAAGCCATTCAATATGAGATGAGATCGTGAATCTCGCTTGATGCACCTGGTTGTTGTGCCTGGTTGTTGCACTTGGTTGTTGCACCTGGTTGTTGCTGAATTTGCCAAAACAGAAAAGGGCAACAATGGCGATATGCAAGTTTCTACACCACTCTCTGTATTGGTTTTTTCTTCTTCTTCTTCATTCCAGCTGCGTTAAAATGTAAATCATGTATTACAACATGTAAAGTAAGCTTTGAAAAGTAAAAAAGAGACGAATGCGAATGCGAATGCGAATGTGGCCAACACAACGCACTACACACCCCTCCCGGAACAACGAGGCTCAAGAGAATCGACAAAAGAAACCCAAATAAATTTGCATTTTATTAGGAAAAGAATCAGAGTCTTGTACTTTCGAAGAGCAATATATGAATGCTCAAGCAACCGCAGTGGGGGCGGCTGCAACAGACCCAAGCGGCCGACTGCCGCTGGTGCCAGCAGAGGAGTTTGCGTGGCATGTGGCATGGTACAGCGTGCCGTCAGCAACAACTGCGTTGACGAATTCCCATTCCTCTTCATCTTCGTTGAATCGGCGCTCAAAAGCCTCCTTGCAGATTGCACACGCCGTGTCGTTTGTGTGCTGCGCCGCAGACACTGCAACTGTCATCTTTTGCAGCTCTGCTACCATTGCGCGCTCTGCGCCCTCGGCATCCTCCTTGCTTGCGGACGCGCCTGCTTCTGCGCCATTGGCATTAGCGACACCATTGCTATCGTCAGCGTCGCCAAGCATCTTACCCGCCTCCCACTTGGCCTTGTCCATAAACCACCCGCGCGCCGCTGCTCTGCGCACACGGTCGTCCTGCGAGCGCATATTGCGCCGAAAATGCATGTCCATGTGCTGCCGCATCGCTATCTGTCCGGCATCGTCGCCAGTAGTACGCCACCCGCACTGCGAGCACAGGTTTGGGTACCCTCTGTACAGAATGCTGTGTACTCCCGGTCGCTCCCTAACAATAGCCCATATCACAACAATTAAACCACACTTTAGCCTCTGTTGTCCAATCACATGTATGACTCGAAGTGAATAACCACCACACCCGTCCTCACAAAGAGAGTAATATATGAAAGAGTGAAAAAACAATCGTAAATGTTTGTAAGTGCTTGTTTCTTTGAACCATTTTCCCCTCTGAAACTATTAAAAGCGAACAAGCTAAACACTTTCCGTTTTTGCAGACGATGGTGCAAATGTGCGCCAGTCTGTCTTCATTTGGACGGATACAAAAGATAAACACGTTTAGTCCATTCGCCCCTACCGAATCAACACAAACAGAACCATTGCTCCTTTGACGCAAAAGAAGGAATACACACATAATGTAAATTGGACGCAGAAAAACAATCAAACTTACCTGGCTATTGACGCATGCGTCAGCGGAATTGGCTCAAGGCTCTGAAAGCCCGCATATCCCTCGCTTCCTTGCTGGCTCTGCGGAACAAGCATTGATCCAAGCGACGTAGACAGCCCAGGAGCCACTTTGCTCAGGCTGCTGATTAAATCAGGTCTCGCCATCAAGTTCTGTAGTAGCTGGTTAGCGTCTGCCTGCCCACCGCCACTGTTTCCAGCCAACGCAGATAGCGGTGGTGGCGGTGGTGGCTGTCTACTCTGGCCATTCTGCTGCCGCTGTAGATATGGCGGGGGATATGGCGGAGTCGTCGATCCACCGTCGCCATTCCTTGTCTTGGCTGACGTACCGTCGACGCCATCGATCTCGTTGAGCTGTTGACGGATCTCTTCCATACGCTCGCGCGGCAGATCCGTCTCTGCTACAATCGTCTTGATGTCCTTTAGCGTGTTGAGCACTGTAAACAAAAGCACGTCGTTTGGCCTCCGGAGAAGCTCAACCTTCTTCTTTAGCAGCAACTTGTTGACTTCTTGAAGCAACTGGTGACTTGACGCATCCTATAAAAAAAATCATACAACAATAGCAAACAGTGCACAAAAAAAAAAAAAAAAGTCCGTAATTGATTCAACATTTTAAGCTTCTTTTTTTTCCTTCTTGCATATTTTTAATACTAAAATTACGAACAATAGAACGGACAAGTGCGTGGTTTTGCAGGCCGTTAGCTTCTGGCGAGAAAGGACAATCTTGGCTGTTCTCTATATTCAGAGTGTCGTTCTGGATATAGAAAGCAGCCAAGATCGCCCGCCTCCCCACTAGAAGCCAACTGCTGGCCTGAAAAAAACAATATACATGTAAAGATAGAAATGGGCACCACCACCACTACCAGCACCTGGCTAGCGATACAGCAAAGCAACCAATGCAAATCCGCAAAGCAACAGAAGAAACAAAAACAGTAGCATGCATTGTACTCACCTTTGCCCCCTCGGGCGCGCGCTGTCTCTTTTGGGGCGGCGGCGTGTTTTCATAGCGTTCATGGTGCCTTTTGTTCCCATTTCCAGAGGCCCCCCTGCCTTCGGCCTTTGCAAGCACCGAGCGCTGGATTGATTGCTGGTGCACTTCCCTCGCCCGCTTCTGTTCGTACGACTGCATATTGGACAGATTCTCCAACAGGTTGTCGCCAGACGCATCGGGGGCCCTCTGGTCAGCAGTATCTCGTGCCCTGGCCTTCAGCTTGCTCAGATCCTCCTCGATCTTGCGGAGCACAAACTCTGGGAAGATGTTCCGAGCCCCACCGATAAACCCATGGCGCCAGGTCTTCAGCGTCCGCTCCATATTGTTCTTGACAGTGTCATCAACGGACTTGTACATCTCCATAAATATCCTCTCGATGCGCCCGTGCAGGCTGGAGATGTACATCCCGCCAACGTTCTTGATAATCGAGTCCAGCAGATAGAACACGGGCAGCTTATGCTTTGGGACAGTGAAGCGGAGGTGGTCCTCGATGGCCTTGATCACAGTGTCGGTTTGGTCGATGTGTCCCTCCGCCTTTTTCGACAGCTCGTTGATGATGGGGCGCGAGTTGAAGGTCAGCTTCCCAAGCGCATTGCGGTATTCGCGATACAGTGTTCTGTTGATTTGCGATGCGCTCTGTGGCCGCTGTTGCTCGTCGGTGTTGCTCATGGTGTTGTGCCGCAGAGAGTACGAGTGTTTTTGCGTCAGACTACGCCAAATCTACAGATAAAAAAGAAAAGGCGGTTGCAGTAGAGATACAAGAAATACCAGCCCAAGCACAAGCACGGTTTGTTTCGTATATTAAGGTGAAAAATAGTTTTTTTTAAAGATTTAGAAAAAAAGCGGATTAAAAATATAAAGCAGATTCAAAGAGGGGAGAAAAAGAAAGAAGGACTCGCAAGAAAAATGTTGGTGGAAAACGTTCCGCCTTTTCTTTCTGATTCCATCAGTGTCACCTGTGTCACGTGTGTCACTTTCGCTGATCAATCACACTTTGCTGATCAACTACTGAAGCATAAGAAAATAAACTCTTATGCGAGCTTATCGCGTGTCAGAATGACGTCGTGGCGTATGCTCGATGACGACAAGAAACAATGCCTCAAGTGATTGATGCGGCTTTTTCCCCCATTTTCACCACCTTGAAATGGCTATTGAGCCAGGTTGAAGAACAGGTTCGCAGATGGATTATTTTTGCACAAAAACCAGGTTGCCTGCTGCCGCTCAAGTACGTACTCGGAAAACAAAAAAGCAGAGTTGTCCTGATTGTCGTTGGAAATGAAGGATTTGAAAGGGAAAGAAAGTCAGACATTGAGATCCATTCTGCAATGCAGAAGGAGTGGGGATTTCTGACATCACTGGCGTTCTACGTTGCACGGAGTATACACTGTTTTCTTGGTATGATCCCGCTATATGAAACAATGGCAAAAATGACGTACAGAGGATTGAATAATGACCGTATCCTGTGTCACCCAACTATAATCGAATCTGGTCATTTACGCAGCTTGCAAGATTTAAAAGATACACCACAGCCCCTTGCCTTCCTTTTTTTCTCTTTCTTTCTGTTACTTTTATTGTTGAAGCACTTTCCCCCCCCCCCACTGCTATTTATCTCGGACCTTTTTTCTTTTGCCTGCGTTTAGTTTCGGCTCCTTTTTTATTTCTTCCCAACCCACCTTGTCATCGCTTGTATATTACTTTCCTCTTTTCCCACTCGTTTTCTTTTTATTATAGTTGAATCTCTTTTTATTGAGAGAGAATTCGCCTGAAGGTTGAATTGCTTGCGCCAAGACCAGACTTTGCTTCGTGTGGGAGAAAGCTCTGTTTCGCTACCGAGGAAAAGCACTTTTATCTTCCTATTTTGTTATACGCTTTTTGACAGGAAGGGACTCTAAACATTATACACATATCGTATCCGCGCAAAAAAAAAAAAGACGAGGAAAACATAGCCAAGCGTTACTCTCGACCGATAATCACGGCTACAGATAATACCTTGTAAATGTCACACATAAGCAGCGATACCCAGCTGCAGCCACAGCAGCAAGAGGCGAAGCAGGAATCGCCAAAGGGAGAGGCGAAAAAGAATGTTGTTTGCGGAGGCATAGCGCAGATTAACGTAGTCAACCTCGAAAACCACATAAACAAGGAGGTACACTCATACAGCACAGGAGGGTTCCCGCGCCAGAGCGAGAGATACTACAAGCTCATGTCGGTGCTGCACATAACACGTATGCTTTACCACGACGGACACTGCCAGCCGATTCATCGCGAGTTCTACCGGCGTTTGGCGCAAATCCACCACCAGCAACAGCAACAGCGACAGCAGCAAGCACAGCAAGCACAGCAGCAGCAGCAGACACAACAGCAGCAAGCACAGCCTTCGGCATAGGCGACACCGTTTTTCTTTGATAGCCACCGACTAGTAGTTCTGAAAAGATAGATAAAGTATATTTTACACTTTTAATCTTTGCCCAGACTCTGAAATGTAATTTGTCGTCGTAGCAAGCCAAAGAAGTCTGGCCGATAAAACCTTGACTTTTTTATTTTGTCGGACAATGTTGTCGGGGCAAAACGGAGTGAAAACCGCCACCTGTATATTTGAGCGTGTGTCAGGTAGATAAAAGAATGTTTTCGGCGACTTTGGCCTAGCGAATGCGGTGGCCCACTTCGTCGCTCCACACAAGCGGATTGGCAAACATCGGCATCGGTGCCTCGGGCGTGGATCCAGGGACAACGCCGTGGGACCATTCGGCAGGGCAGACCGCAACGTAGCGCGCATAGTTGCCGTCGCCGCCCACAAACTTGGGGAAACCTGTGCTTAGCAGGCAGCCAGTGGGAGGGAGCAGATGGAGGTTTGTAACGCCTTCGGCCTGTGCGTAGCCGCTGCGCAAGATCCATGCCTCGGCGTCAAAGGTGGGCGTCATGTCTGTATCCAGGGGCTCGTGGCCGTGGAATAGGATGCCCCGGCTGAGGTGAAGAAACTGGACCGTTTCGAGCGCCACTTGCGGAAACACGTCAGTGTCGACATAGGGCCACGCCCTCGACCAGTCCGAGCGCACAAACACCACAGACCGCCTGGGGACGCGGCCGTGTATGTGCTCCCACTCAAGCACGTCGGCGACGCTTAGCGCGTAGGAGCTGTTTGCACGTACTTTGTCGGAGACATCGATGACGGCCAGCTTGCTCAGCGCAAACGTCGGCGGAATGTCGTCGGAAGCGGCGCCGTACGGGTTGAAGTGGGCGGGAGCGTCCAGCTGCGTACCCATCTGGTCGGTTGTCAGCTTGTAGGCGCTGGCTACAAACTCGTCGTCCGCATAGGTGAACGGCTTGCCCGTGAAGCGGCTCACCGCCTGGCTGAACGTGATGTTGCCGAACCCGCGCCAGATCGGCATCTCTGGCCGGATTGTGTGCGTCAGATCAATGTACCGCATCCTGCTCAGTACACTGTCAAACGTCTCCCACAGATACTCTGGCATGTCGTCGATGGATGGGCGGCCGATTCTCAGTTGCTGTGGCCCACTCTTCTCCACTTCCAGCCCTGCCGCGCCTGCACTTCCAAGCGCAAGCGCTGCAACAATCGCACCCGTGGAAAGCCGCATGTTTTAAGTCAAATAATAAAAGTAGAGAAATACAACCGCCTTTTTCACCTTGAATTAAGAAAAGCCAGACACGTTCAATGGTGATGCGCGTTGTGTTTACATTTTTCAGAAATCAGTATGATTCTAAGCCTCGCTTTACTTTTGCACGTTTATTGCGTTCAACTTGCAGCCGATTAACAAAGAAAAATGTCTATTTCTTGCGCTCGGCCTTCCATTTGTATACTGCTAACCCCAGTTGATCCGTGCCAACCTTCGCCCTCTTTCCCTTCTCCTTGAGCGCCTTGCGTAGCTGCATCTCTGCCTCCACACGCTTCAGTTTCTGCTCGCGCTCCAGCCTGTCTTTCAGCTCCCTAAGCCGTGCCTCCCTTGTCTCTACTGCCTTCTTCAGCACGCTTCCGCTGGGCCGCGCAATCTCGCTCTTTTCCAATGCATCGATCGTCGGCCGGTTGTACTTGCGGTCGACAAACTCTGGCAGAGTGTTAAAGTGCTTGGCTGCATCGAACCGCTCGACGTCCTTCTCGCTACCTACAAACACCGTGTGCTGTGGCTTCTCATCCTGGTTGCTTGCATCCGCCAGATGCAGCTCATTCTCAAGCTTCTCTATCTTGTGTCGATTGATGTCTCGCTGCATCCTAACGTACTTGATGTCCTGTGTCTCCATGAGCCGCTCCATCTCCACCGTCATTGCTTGCTTGCGTTCTTCTATATGCACCCCGTCCTTTACCTGCGATCTCTCCATGTTGAAGTAGAACTCGTCCGGGTTGCGCATTGCCGCCCGCTCCCGCAGTCGCTTGAGCTGCTTCTGCTTACCCTTGTGGTCCTTCGCCCGAAGCACATAGTCCTTGTGCTTTTCTAGCAGCCCGAGTCTTTTACGGCCGCCCAACTGGCTGCGCTCCTTGTGCTCGCGCCGCGGTGCAAACTTTCTCAACGACCCGCTCATCTCTGTGTTGTATTTTTATAATGCGAGAAAGTGGATTGTGGGGGTGTACTTAAATATTGAAAAGGGCGTTTGAAGAGATGAAAAAGAGTGTCCGTTTTTTTTTTCACAACCACAAAAAAAAAAAAAACCATGATCATCTCTGATTTAATCACCAGTCTCATAATCATGTAAGCGCATGTTTTGCGGTTATGTTTTTGACCGTCGTAGATGGAGCTCATCTGGCTAGTTATTTTTTGCGTACACCGGCTCCCTACCCAAGCTTCTTCTCTGTGACTCAATTGTACCATTAGCACCCTTAACATACTCTGCACGCAACTTGAAGGAGCTTTCCAATGGGCGATGCGACAAGCAACCAGCGCAACGCCTTGCCGATCCCGGACAACGTAACTGCAGGCGACCTCTCCATTGATCCTGAGAGTGGAGAGCAATACATGCTGCGCGTCAGAATGGAAGCTGTGTCAATGCCAAGCGTGTCGGTAGCTGAAAACCGCGAGCAGATGCTTCTAGCCACCATGAACAAAGATAAGAGCCATTTCGCGTCTACTGGTCCATGTGGCAAGAATGAGGAGCTGCCACTAGCTGATTTTGTGAAGCCGTCTGAGCGCTGGCTTGCTAGATTTTCATCGTGGTTTGTTGCCCAGAGAAAGCGTCTAGTGCGAGTGCTTGATCAGACCAATGTCCCCGATGATTTCGATCTGCCCGGCAACGGACAGGTGCGCGAGTGGAAGGCCCTCTGCTACGAAGCAAGCCGTCATTCAGAGACAAACAGCGCGATACTACTACACACCCTGGCGGCAATTGATCAGGTAATGGCGATGCGGCTAATCAAGTGGATCACTTCGTGGTTGGCCACTGACAAACTCCAGCGCGCGGAAGGCATTTGGCTGTGGCATCTTGTCCTGAGGCTAGACGCCCTGCTAGACCACGACGATATACATGCTCTGCGCGAGCTTTGTCGGAAACTTGGGAGAATCAGAGCAAATATTGGGTGCTCCTCTCCTCAGGACTCTGTGCCTACTACTTTGTTATATCGTGGTGACGAGATTGCTGCTACAAACATCTTGATTGCGTCGGTTACTCGTGGCTACGGCCAGCGCGACTTGGATTGATTAGTTTGGAGATTGCTTGGTATTACCAATCTATTGATTGGCAATATCTTCCAAAGTGATAATATGCGATGGCTATTGCCTCTGCGTGCCTAGAAATATTCATATGTCTACGAGGGCCCCTATAAGCAATATCATGTCGTTTAAAGTTTTCAAATTCTATTTACAGCGAAAGAGCGTGCCATGTAATTTCCCCCGATAAAATAATACAGTGTAGGCACACGCACGCATAATCTGTCTTTTCGTCATATTCTAGTTACAATAGCTCGTATTTCCTAGCGTATAGCAATGGGCTCTATTACACGTGGCGCTCGGAGGAAATATGCAAATTAGCGTTTTATTGTAAGCTCCGCAAAGAAAACTCTATGCCACGTTGTATTTTATTTTATTTGGCAAAATATTATCCGGTATTTTGCCCTCTCCCTTGGCAATATCGGACACATGTGGACCCACTTTATACGTAGCTATTGCACGTTTGCGAGGGGAAACACGGATTATAACATTACCCCTATTACACCTGGCTCTTCAAATGCCCTCAGAAAGTGCGAAACTTGTACCGAGTAGATATAAATATGTCAGCCGCGTAGAGATCCACACCACAGACGAGTTTCTTTACAGGTCCGTCTATCAACGCTTCTTTTTTCTACATACAAATCCAAGGAGCTATTTTGTTCCGTGCCTCTCTTGCTTTGAACATTTTTCTCAGCTAACGCACGTAAGCTCTCCAGTCCGTTCTTTTCTACTTTAAACATCCAAAGCTTTTTTTTTCCTATAGTTACAAATAATTTCGAAATCATGAGACTTGCTTTCAACGTTAGCATTCTCTTTATCGCGCTTGCTGCGGCCGCTCTGTCCAGCCCGGTCGATGATGAGTATGGCCTGATCAAGCGCCAAGAGTACCAGGCATCTGAGGAGTCTTCAACGGAGACTTCGCCAACTTCTGGGGGCGGAGGCGAAGAGAGTAGCGAGGAGTCGTCTTCTGAGAGCTCTCCAGCATCTGGTGGCGGTGGTGGCACCTACGAAGCTACCGAGGAACAATCGTCCGAAGAGGCATCTAGCGAAGAGTCGCCAGAATCAAGCGGCGGCGGCGGCGGTACTTACGAGGCGACCGAGGAACAATCCTCTGAAGAGGCATCCAGTGAAGTGCCGTCCAGCGAAGAAGCATCGAGCGAAGTGCCATCGAGCGGTGGTGGCGGCTATGAAGCAACCGAAGAACAGTCTTCTGAAGAGGCATCTAGCGAGGAGCCGACATCCGGTGGTGGTGGTGGTGGTGGTTATGAAGCCACCGAGGAACCATCCACCGAGGAACCATCTAGCGAAGAAGCATCCAGCGAGGAGCCTTCATCTGGTGGTGGTGGTGGCGGCGGCGGCGGCTATGAAGCCACCGAAACCCCGAGTACTGAGGAAGCATCGTCTACTGTTCCTTTGACTCATACAGGATGCACATCTAGCGTTCCAGCGTCAACTGAAGCTTCGTCTACAAGTGAAATTCCATCAACTAGCGAGGCCCCTCCGACTAGCGAGGCTCCTTCTACTCATACTGGATGTACATCCAGTGTTCCTCCTACTACCGAGGTTCCGCCTACTAGCGAGATCCCTTCTACTAGCGAGATCCCTTCTACTAGCGAAGTTCCGCCTACTAGCGAGGTCCCCTCTACTCATACAGGATGTACATCCAGCGTTCCAACTACTAGTGAGGCTCCATCCACAAGCGAAGTTCCATCAACTAGCGAAGTTCCATCAACTAGCGAAGTTCCATCCACAAGCGAAGTTCCATCAACTAGCGAGGTCCCTTCTACACATACTGGATGTACCTCTAGTGTCCCACCCACCAGCGAGATTCCATCAACTAGCCAGGTACCATCTACAAGCGAGGTTCCATCCACTAGCACAGCGCCGCCTACTAGTGAAATCCCTTCCACAAGCGAGGTTCCTTCCACCAGCACAGGGTGCACAACCAGTGTTCCATCGACCAGCGAGGTCCCTTCAACTAGCCAGGTTCCATCGACCAGCGAAGTTCCTTCTACTAGCGAAGTTCCGCCTACTAGCGAAGTTCCGCCTACTAGCGAGATCCCTTCTACTAGCGAGGTTCCGCCCACTAGCGAGGTCCCTTCTACTCATACAGGATGTACATCCAGTGTTCCGCCTACTACCGAGGTTCCGCCTACCAGCGAAGTTCCATCCACAAGCGAAATTCCATCCACAAGCGAAGTCCCATCCACAAGCGAAGTCCCATCCACAAGCGAGGCTCCTTCCACCGGTACAGGGTGCACATCTAGTGCCCCAACAACTGGAGCGCCGCCAACGACTGGAGCGCCGCCAACTACTGGAGCGCCTACAACCTCTCCATCAACGTCAACATCCACAACCACTATTACTACAACAGTCCCCCCAGAGAGCAGCTCCCAGGCCGGGTATGCGGGAGCCGTTGCTTCTTAACATGTGCCGGTAATGTTGTATGATCCATGGTATCCGTCGTCCTGTCTCTAACACTGGTTTATTCGTCGTTTTCCACAGTTCCCTTTTCAGTTTCTAGTTCGAAAAAAAAATAAAAAATTCGTAAAATTCAAAAATAAACAGATAATGCGCAAATGCAACCATGCATCAGTCAGTGATCGACACCAAAAACGCGTAAAGTAAACTCTTTTTTCTTTTTCTTCCCCTTTGAACCTCAATTGATATTTCTCTTCTTATCCAATTCACGCTTCCCTTCTTCCATATTGTACCTTTTTCTTTTCAGGCAAATAAACGTAAAATGGCCTCACCTTGGCTTCCCGACATCCTGCGCAGTCCTATTGTTATGCTAATTGGCGAGGGCTGCACAGAGACGCTAATTGACAACTTTAATCTGCTTGAACCCGTATGCCTGCGCCATGCGTTGTCAAAGGGCCTTGGGCTCGGGATAGTGCTAGGCGGCTGCATTGTCAAGATGCCTCAGCTCTTTAAGATCGTCAACGCAAAGTCCGCGGCAGGGATCAGCTTGGCCTCGTATGTCCTCGAGGTGGTTGCCAATATTATCACGATTGCGTACAACTACCGTAAAGGATACCCGTTCACCACATATGGCGAGGCGCTGTTTATCGGCGGACAGAACTATATTATAACGCTGCTGATTCTTCTTCTCACCGGACACGCAAATATCGGGATTGCTACGGGTGCACTGCTCCTCGTTTTTACATACGCATTATTTAATTCGGGTCTTGTTGGTGGGGCAATGCTTTCTGCTTTCTACGGACTAACCATTCCTCTTGTCATCTTCTCGAGGATCCCGCAGATCTATGCCATTCACAAGAACAAGTACACGGGCCAGCTCTCCGCATTCGCCGTATTCAACTACTTCCTTGGGACTGCAGCACGCCTGTTTACCACAATTGTCGAGATTGACGATTCGCTGGTTCTGCTTGGAGCGATTCTGGCGCTTGCTGCCAACGGCGTTCTTGCTGCGCAGATGCTCTACTACTGGAATGCGGCAGCACCCAAGGACAAACAGAGGTTGGAATCGAAGAAAAAGGACTAAGTCACACCCCCTTTTTTTTGCTGTTGCAGTCTATGTATTCGCGTTCTCGTTTCTATTTTGTACTCACTTTTTCTGTTTGTTAACAATTTAGTCAGCTAACTATCCTTCTTTCCTTCTCATTGTGGAAAAATGTTATGTACCGTGTAGATTCGAACTTCCCCTGTGGATGGGCGGCGGAGCAGGCGGTTTGAATGGTGCTGGCATTTCCTCGGACAAGCCAAAGCAAGTGTAGAAAGACTCTGTCGTGCGTTTATCGTCTCGAGATTTCAATGCCCCCTCCCCTCAATTGCCAGCGTCTGTTGGATTCCATATACACATGTTTTTATAGTTTGGAGCGATGAATGCTGTTCAATGTAGAAATTGATCAAATGAATAAACGCTAGATCATCTCGTCCAAGTGAACACACCCTTTCTTCGTACACATCGAATATCCATTGCACTGACACACGCAGTCGTTGCAATCGACCTTGTAAACAGCGCCAGAATTATCAGCAATACACTGCATGTAGGCTGGTGGAAATTCGCTGCTGTATTTAGCGGGATCGCATCCTCGAATCTTTAGTGTTTCTTTGCCAACACCCCGTAGACAGTCACCTATGTTCAGGTCAAACCCATTTTCAGGAATAGCGCAGTCTGGGATTCTCCTGGACCCAATTCCTCCGTACAGACGCATGCACTGAGCTATGTATGTCTTGTTGTAGCCCTGGCAATCCTCCTCCACGGTCTGACTAGGGCTTGGTTGCTCGCCATGGCCGCTGCGCCAGGATGCCAACAGCAACAAACCCTCAACGACACTGCTTATACGCATGCTTCAAGTATGTTTAGCGCAGAGATATTATAATAGGCAATATGGTGAAATCATGAGAAAATTCAAACAACCAGATTCCAAAGGCGAGCGATATGTTTCCAGCAACTACACGACACAAGAATGTGTCAACAAGAGAAAAACTCCAATCACCGTGTAAAGTTACTGCTAAAAAGTCCAATGTACTTTCTACTCATCATCGCTTCCAATTACTTGAATCAAAGGTTTTTTGCTTCCGTCATTTTTAGCGACAGAAGACGGGAGCAGTGCAATTTCTGGGTCCTCCGCTGGCGGCTGGACAGCTTCAATGCTCTCGTCGCTATTGCTATCGCTTTCACTTTCGGATGTCTGTAGCGCAAGATCCTCGTACTCGTTGAGCGGCCAACCGATATCTTCCTTGTCCAAATCAATGCCGTGCACCTGGTGCGCCAACGATTGCAGTGCCTGTTCGCTTGCTGCTGTTTGCAGCCAAACACAGTAGTCGTCGATGAATATCTTGCTGTAGATATAGTAGACGTCATGGTGGTCAAAGAGGCCCTTGATTTCGAGCATTGTCTTGAGAACCACACGTCTTCCAAGCTTGAGGATGACATATACATCTTCCAGCGCCTTCTCACAGAGTTCCCAGTTGCGGTAGAGAGGGTACGCCAGTCCACGCCGGAAGCATGCAACGACAACATCGCGAAGTGTTGAAAACTGCTCGAGGTTTGAGAACAGCGACGAAACAGCCCCAATAGCCCATGCAGACTCCACCGTGTGTTCGCCCAAGTTGGTGCGAAAGTCGAGCGAATATGCAAATAAGACATCTACAAGTCCAAGATATACAGACTGCTTTTGCGAGATCAGATATGTTTTACGTGGCAGATCCAGCATGGCTTTGCGCTCCTCGTCTGTGAATTCCTCCCGATTTTCACCAGGCCCATCTATGTTCCTTCCGTTCGAATCGGTGGTGAGGTTTTGCTTTATGTCGTGCGCAAGCTCGTCAACAGAAGTGCCACCACTGCTTTTGTTTGCTGCTGCCTTTCGCGATCGCTGCTGCTTCTTCAATGTGAGATAGTGTCGCGTTTTGAAACGAATCGACGGCACAATATCATCGTCGTGCATATAGTTGTCAATGTAGTAATCCTCGTCGAATTTCGCGTTTTCGGAAGCAATCCGAGACTTTCTGCGGTCTTTGGCAGACATGGCTTCGGGGTTAGGAAGTTCGCTTATCTCGTTCACAGTCTGGTGGACATGTGTAAACAAGTCGCTGTACTGCTGGTTAAAGCCATATTTCGCGCCATTCAAAAGCAATTCCTCGCGCCCCGCATCCAAAAAAACCGACTGTGGCATTTCCCAGTCGAAATCCTCATCCATTCGCATCTCTTCGCGCTCTTCGGGCCCCAACGCACCACCAATCTCCTCGATTATCGGCCGCTTGACAGCACCTGTCTTATTGTCAGTAACCATCCCATGCTCTCGTTCACGGCGTGTTGCTAGCAGCCTAGTAAGCAGATCGAGATTCTCAAAATGCTCGCCTGGCGTTTCCTTGCTCAATGTCACCAATATGTCGCCGGATGCTGCATCAAACGAGGCCGTCGATCTGTCATCTTCGACTACGTTTCCCGGAAACGTGAGTCGCAGGTAGTAAGGGCTAGCAAAAAACTTGAACTGGTCTCCGTCGACGTCAAATTCTATGGCCTGCGCGCGCACATAGGATGCATGGATAGTTACGTATACGCTGGCCTCATCCTGACGAACAGAGAACTTTGGAGTAATCATTTCCTGCACTGTTCAACCATACAAGGTACGTTTGTTCTATTGCTTACGTGCAGTGGAAAAAGAAGAGATCAAGTAATGTTAAGTAGATTCAGCGATAACGGGGCTCAGTTCCCATTACCGCCTTTGCGTAGCACCGCGGTGAATGCTGGTCTCGAATATGGGAAACCAAAACTCAAGCTTATGAACAACACGTGTACACTTGAAGTGATTTGCTTAAATTGCAAGAGGTTGATAAAATCGCTTCTTTTATTTTTTTCGTCTCTCTTGCACATTTTTCCCTTGTAAAATAGTTTTTTTTTTTCGATTAGCAGGAAAAGAATGACGAGCACATTTGATATCGTGCAGCACTACAACAGCCTTATTAAGAGCGACACTAGCATTTCGGCGCCGGTGGCGGCGGTCGGGAGCCTGGTCAAGCTAATCGAAAAGCAAAGGGCTACGACAATGCTAGAGTTCACAATGATTGTGCGCACGGCATGTGAGAAGCTGAAGGAAGCAACAAACAACTCGATTTCGCTGTCAGCCGGGTGCGACGTGTTTATGCAGCAGCTTGCGCGGACGTCGAATGCGCAGAGCGTTGACGAGTGCCGCGAGATGCTGATCAAGGCGGGCAGCGACTTCGTGCAGGGCGCGGGCAGGTGCCGCGACAATGTGGCGGAGTTTGGCAGTCCGTTTGTGCGCGACGACCAGACGATTCTTGTGCACTCGTACTCGCGCGTCCTCATGGGGCTGCTGCGCCGCGCCATTAAGCAGAACAAAAGATTCCGTGTCTACGTCACTGAATCGCGGCCCGACCAGAGCGGGCTGCGAGCGGCTGCTGAGCTGCAGAAGCTTGGCGTGCCATGCGAGGTTGTTCTGGATGCAGCGATCGGGTACATTATGGAGAAGGTCGACATGGTCCTTGTTGGCGCCGAAGGAGTTGTGGAGAGCGGCGGACTGATCAACAAAATCGGCACGTACCAGATCGCCATACTCGCCAAGGCGGCAAAGAAGCCGCTGTATGCGCTGGCAGAGAGCTTCAAGTTCGTGCGCCTCTATCCGCTGAGCCAGTACGACCTCCCGACGCACAGGAGCGACCTTCTGTCCTTCAAGGACAAGCCCAAGGCTGCTACCGACTGGCAAGCTGAGCTGCTAAGAAACAACCCTATGCTCGACTATACCCCGCCAGAGTACATTACGCTTCTCTTCACTGATCTTGGCGTGATGACTCCGTCCGGCGTTAGCGACGAGCTAATAAAATTTTACCTGGACTGAGTCCTGCTGATAACTTCTTTCACAACCTGTGTCCTTGGAAACATTTCAGCCTGAATGGGTTGGTTAATACGACTTTGAGATTAGATGGACACATGGGCTGGCTCAGAATTATTTACAGAAAGCACTCAGCAACCGATTCACTTCAACGCCAGCGTAGCCGTGCTTCCGGGGACAGAGCACTCTACACACCCTGAAAGCACTGAGCTTCCGCTATTCTGTTCAGATGATGCCAACCGCCTGCTGTAGACAAAACCTCCCTCAGTTACACCGCCAAACAACATTGCAGCTGGCGTGTCCTTTGCGCATATTGCAGGGGAGAGAGATGGGCCGCCGCAAAAATCGGCTGCCCCAAACCGCAGCGAAATATCAGACGTGTTGCTAGAACCGCTCGAGGCTGGAGTAGCCGCCATCATCATGAACTGCACACGCTGGCCATTTGACAAATCTCTTAGCGTGTCGATGGCCAGGCCGCCCTTTGCAGGGTTGCCGCCAGTGACTTGAAACACCACAACAGGCTGCGGTGGCTTCGACGCACTGGGGTTATCCTCTGGTGTTATTTTTGCAAATAGCCTGTTGTCTTCTCCTGCGCTATTGGGCATTTCTGTGCGCTTTCTCCGCATGCTGGCGATAAGCGAATGCGCGGCATCTCCGTTTTCTAGTTCCAGAATGACATTTCCCTTGCATCTCACGATCCTTAGCGCATCGCTAATAGGAACTAGCCCGTCATGTGATACCCTCGGCTCGCCAACAGCTGCTTTGCTTTGCTGCCCACTTCTTGCAAATGCAAACCCAACCATCCCAGATTCGTAGACATGCGAGTCGGCAAAGAGGGTGTATTCGCGGCCGTTAACGAACGGGGTCTGCGATCCAACAATCCCGAGCTTTGCTGCCCGAGGAAAGCGCTTATCCAGGAGATCCAGTGCCTGTCGTGATTCCTTGTCTGCCGCAAAGAGTATAAAATCCACAAGCGACGGGGCTTCGATGTCCCTGACAAGCTCTGGAGGGAGCACCATATGCGACGATGCCTGCGTGACGCTAGAGTGGCCAGAGATCCATTGTGCGGGGTTAGAATGCTGCTCCTTGAATCGATCGGTTACCTTGTTGTGCCATCGCCCGACAGCAACTTCGCGCAATCGTTGCCTTCCGTGTATGTCGCCAATGTAAAACGGGTGTGCCTCTAGCTGCGGGCCATTGAAATCGCTGGAGCAGTTGTAGATAACAGACAACCCGTTGCCTATCGACGGTCGTTTGACTCCTCCAAGAATGACGTGGTCGACAACGGTGCCCGAAAAGAATATGTTGTTGCTTACGCTGTCTAGCTGCTGCCGAAGAGCACCAACGACTTTATCGATGTCTGCAGATTGGTACGACTGCGAAACAAGAACAAAGCACGAGTCCCTTGCCGTCAGACAAGACGGCTGTGTGTTTCTGTGGGCGACTGCATCTTTGATACGTTCCGCACACTCCAGCGCAGCTGAAACCAACGATGTGTTGGCTGACGATGCTGCAGACCAGAGAGACCGTCTTCCGCCGCCCACACAAGGACGGATAGCAAGGCGAGGCGCAACCGATCGCAGCCTGTTCATCTGTATAAATAAAATTAGAGAAGGCAAACGAAAGCTGAAAAGGAAAAAGAGCTGTAGTACGCGCCTCAGACCCGTCCGCATCTTTTGCCCAGTGTTTGATCTGGGATCAAAGGTGTAAGAATTAGCATGAACTCTGATGGAGTGTCAAAAAAATCACATCTTTTTTCTGTCCTGCCTCGGTTTTCTTCAGAACACGGCAACAAATTCGACGTTTTTTCTTTTTCTTCTTCTTCTTATTCTTCTTCTTTTGAAACACACTTTGCTTAGATTCCAGATATGGCCACAAACGCCTTCAGCCCGACAAAGACGTGGTACGAGGACGCAGACAAGTACTGGAAGGATGTGTCGTCCAACGTCGACGGCATGCTTGGCGGACTAGAGATAGTGCATGGTCCGGATGTTCGTGGATCGAGCAGCTTCCTGGCAAAGCTGTGCTCGGATGCCTCGCTTCGGGTTGGGTCTGGCTATGCGTGCGACTGCGGGGCTGGAATCGGCCGCGTGACAAAGCACTTTCTGCTCAAGCACTTTGACAAGGTGGATCTTGTTGAGCAGAACGCAAGGTTTCTGGAGACGGCAAAGACCAGCTACTTGAAGGAAGAGAAAGACGCAGGCGCGGTGTGCGATATGACGGCAGTCGGGCTGCAGGAGTTTGATCCGCCGCAGGGCCGATACGACACGATCTGGTGCCAGTGGGTCCTGAACCACCTGACCGACGACGATATGATTGCCCTTTTCAAGAGATGTGCCGGAGGGCTGGCCCCGGGCGGCATCATATGTATCAAGGAGAACGTTGCGTCGCGAGGATACGTCGTCGACCACAGCGACAGCAGTGTGACGCGGGCTGCGCGGATATTCGAGGGCCTGTTCAGGGCCGCTGGAATGAAGGTCATTTGCAAACAAGTGCAGACCGGGTTTCCGCAGGGACTGTTTGAAGTCATGATGTGGGCCCTTATACCAGAAGCGACCAGGTGACTTGCATTTAATTTTCCTGCGTCATTGCGCGAGAGAGTGCTTGACTCTGTTGTCGCTAAAAGAGCTGATCCTCTTTGCAGTATCCATGCTTGATCGCTTTCTGCTTTTGCCTTATCCCACTTTGCAACATACACTTTTACATTTGCTGTCTTTTTTTTTTTCTTCACAAAACCTTCTTATTCACTACTTCGAAATGGGCCTATGCGATGTAAGTTTCATTTGAAATTCGCGAGAGCGAGATTCCAACAAACTCAAGCTAAACACCCTGTCCTGCCATTCCCTTTGTTAGAACCCCGAAATTCAACAAGCGTACGACGATGTCCGCGATGGTAAGCTCATTTCAACACACAAAGAAGAATAGCCCCCCTCCCCCACACAGGCATATTGCCCGGTGCTGGTGGCAAAAGTGTGTTTGCTTGTTTGTGTTTGGTTTTACTGACAGAGCTTATCTCGATCAATGACACTGTAGACAAAAGCGAGACAACGTGGATGCTCCTCGAGTATGACGAGGCAACCAAGGCCGACGAGCTGCGGGTGGCGACCAAGGGCACTGGCGACATTGAGGAACTAAAGGGGAAGCTGAGGGACGATGCCCCAGCATTCGGGTATATCCGCGTGCCCATAGCCAACGACGAGCTGTCGCAGAGGACAAAGTTTGTGCTGATCTCCTGGTGCGGCCCAAGCACAAAGGTCATGCGCCGTGCAAAGCTCGGGGTGCAGAAGGGCGAATTGAAGAAAGTCATTAACAGCTTTTCTATCGAGATCCCAGCAAGCGACGCTGCCGACATCGATGCCAAGGACATTCTTCTCCAGTTGAAGAAGGCTGGCGGCGCAAACTACGACCGACAGACGTCGAATTACTGATCCTCGGACTAAATCACTTTTTATTTCAGTAGCCTTTGATATTTCCGTCATATGTTCTAGAACACATACTCTAAATGCAGTGCAATTCCATCGGTAAAGGACTCGATCACTGCTTGTTCATGAGATAGGGGAACTTGTTTTCAAGAAGCAGCGGCAGCTTGCCGTGGTCTATGATTCGCTTCTCCAGGTCCTCGGACACGCACTGCAGCTGCTTGATGCATTCGGCAAGCATCGACAAGTGCCGCTCAGGCAACATCGACAGGCTAACTACCTCGTACACGGCATCCATAAACCTTGTGGTGAGCATGCTATCAAGCGCCTTAAACGTCCGCTCCACAAGCTTGCCCTTTGCCACTGCTGGTTGTGGAAGCATGTTGCGGATCTCTGCGCTTGGCTTCTTGATATCATCATCGGTTTCCATCTGCCCGCCATTCGCCAGCCGTACAAGCGCCTTGTACTTCGCCATCTCCACCACCCACGTCCATAGCGCACTAGTCGCTGCCACGCGCTGCGTCATGTTTGCGTCGGATATCCCCCCTGCCAAGTAGAGCTCTGCCTCCCAGTCTAGCAGACACATGTACACCTCCACTGACTGTGCGACGTCCCATGCGCCGACATTGACGTTGTGGACAATGCATTTGAGCGTACCCAAAGCGACCACACGCTGCATCGGCACTGTGCTGCGCGACAGATGGAGCAGCTCGGGGATCGTGTATCCTGGCTTCTCTGGCTCGTCGCCGTGGTGGTGCAGCCCAGCGGTGGTGGGAATTTCACCAGCAGTCTCCTCGCTTATGATATGTCCGTCGAACGCAAACCGCACATGCGCGATAGGCTTGCTCAACAGATCAACCTCTTCTGTGTTTGCTGCTGCTTCTGCTTCTGCCGCTGATGCCGCATCCTTCTTTCTGCCTGCCGATAGTGCTCTTTCCATAGGCGACTTTGCCTGCTTGTGGCCCATGATCCATGCCAGCTTTGCTTCCTCTACTACCTCGTTTGGGAAGTACTTGCGTTTCATTTCGGAGTAAAACTCGCTGTCTGCGCCAATACTGTTATCGTCAACGTCGATTGCCCCTTCGTTCACCCATTCGGCAGGTGGTGGTGGTGGCGGCGGCGGTGCTGATAAACCATCGTCGCTTTCGCCATCGTCGCTGTTGCCGCTGATATTTCCATCGTTCGCTACTTCCACTGCCTCGGCAAACTGAACTCTTTTTGTCTGTCCCATTGGGTTTGCTTTATCGGCTGCCGACTTTTCGATACGATCGTTGTTTTCGTTGCTTCCCTGAGCAGCGTTGGCCTCACGATCATTGCCAATTGAATTGCGGGTCTGCTTCCTTTTCATGAGCCTCTCTATAGCCTCGTTTGAAAGCGCCGATCGAATATCGCTTTGCGCCTCCAGGATCTCTGTCTCAGACATGGCTCTGATTTTATCGTCGTTTCTCCGCGACACTTCGCGCCTTACCTGATTCCAATACTCGGGACTCTTTGTATCCAACGGTACATTTGGCTGTACAGTCATGCTAGGCTCATTAGTCGTGTAGTCGACGGGGATCTGCGGAAATCCTGTCTCTCTTGGCTTCATCGTCGGCGCACATACCGGTCCAACAACTGCGTGCTCTGGCACAGGTGCCATGAGCTTTGGTAGAAACGTAGCCACAGCGTGGTTGGTCTTTTTGTCCGCAGCAGGATCGGGTTGCTCTTTATGTTTTACTCCACTGTCTGTCGCTTGTCTGCGCTGCATCTCTAGTCGTCGCTGGGCGAAGAGGGATAGTTTTTTCGAATTGCGTCGCGGATCAGAAGTTGAATCATCGCTGCCACCCTGCTGGTCGTCAGCATCATGTTTAGACTCGCTGTTGGCCACTTTGCCCACGTCACGCTCCTTTATCTGAAACTCCTTTATCGCCTGTGTCATGCTCTTGGCAAATTCGAGCATGTCGCTCTCAGACCGAGCGGGATTCTGCTCTGCATCATCAGCCGCAGGCTTCGAACCAACCGTGGGCGGCTTGTTTTTACGCACGACCTTCGCAGCTGGCTTGGTCTCCCCGCTCAGAAAGTCGTGTTGCATTTGCTCAAGGTCCTCGTTCTCCGCGCCGTAGTCACGGCGTCTTATTGATTGTTTGCCGGAAGACATGCTTGAAACACAAACAGAACGTATTCCAGTGTTCTAATGGCAACTATTTAATATAAATCTGGAAGAAAGATATGAAAAAGCCTAGCTAAAAACTCGTTATTTTTACGCAGCAATTTTGCTGGTTTTGATGGGTGCGCACCGACATCTCCTATTTGTGCGCTTATACGGAGCTTGCACGTGGTGTGTGTCTTGATCCGCCCTTACTTGCTTTAGGGGTCACACATCGTCAGGATCGATGGTCGTCATTGCCTCGACAATGTACTGCTCGACGCTGCTTGGCGGTGACCACATGAGCGTCTTTACTTCGCCAACAACACGGCGAGATACCCGCCCGTCAGGCTGCTTGCCTTGGTCTCCAGCAGTTTCAGGCATGCTTCTATGAACAATTGTTATCCAGTGCTTATCAAGCACCACCTCCTCGCGCACAGCCTGAACGATAAGAGCAGCCGCAAGCTCGGCAGCCACCTGGCGGATGCGCTCGATGCGCGGGTACAGCTCTCCAAGCTCTCGTTCTTCGCTGGTCAGAGAGTTTGCAAGGGCTTTTGACACCGCGTAGATCATTGTGTCGCTAATGTGCGTTGGCTTGCAGAGAACCGCGCCTAGACCAATCGCAGGGAACACATACATGTTGTTGCCCTGGCCTGGGACGCGCTCTTCGCCAGTCTCGGGAATGACGTACTCGGGGAAGGCGGTGCCGGACGCAAACAGCACACGATTGCCGGTGCAGCGCATGGCCTCCTCGAACGAGCACTCTGCCTTTGTCTCTGGGTTCGACAGCGGGAAGATGATCGGCCGGTTCTCGGCGTTGATCTCGCTCATTCGCGTCAGGATCCGCTCGTTAAAGGCCTTGTAGACAGTCGACAGCCCAATCAGCGCCGTCGGCTTCACATACTCCAGCGCATCCGCTAGGCTCTCGCATTGCGTATCGCCGTTGTCGCTGCGCGCAAAGTACACCTTGTGGCTCGCCAGCCTGTCGCCGCGGTTGGCGGTGATCAGGCCG
>JANBOT010000003.1:0-103984 GCA_027575385.1 Coemansia sp. RSA 2399 | reverse complement strand
ACTGCTTTTACTTTTTGCACCTTTTAAATGTCCCGAATTCGGGCATAGTCCTTGTATATAATCTCTTAAACATGTGTTCTGGTCTTTGCAATGAAGTTTACTAATATAGAATACGAAAAGGTAAACAAAACAAAGTCTAAGGCTATTAGAAACGTTGGAGAAACAGTGGTGAAGAGGAGGGGAAGATAAGCAGAGAAAACTTTTTGCAGGCTGAAAACAAAAGCAGCGCCTACTACTTCACGCGTGAATAGCGCAGCCGTTTCTTGCCCATTTTCCACGCTCTCCATTCTGGAAGCTGCACCGCTCCCCATTCTACCTGCTGCAAAAGAGAGCTAGTCTCTAGCATGCCTACGAGGAGTGGAATAAAGGCAAACGTGTCGTGTATGGTTGTTTTGCCACACAAAGCTTTGGCCATATCACAGCTTATCGGCCACCTACAGCTACAAATAAGGCACCATTGGAAAGCTAGTCATTCGCTCTTCAAAAGACATCAATTAAAGCAAAGTGTGGTCCATGAAAAAAGTGATTATAATAGAAAACAAAGTTGTAGGGCAGAGAAGCAGCAAAAGCAAAGGAAAAAACAATCATGCAGGCAGTCAATCCCCCAGTCCTGACATAGCCAAAAAACAGCTTTTCCTCATGCACGTCTACGAATTTTCTGATTGGCCTGATTGCCTCGCCTGCTTAAAAAAAAGCGAAAATGCACTGCCTCCCAAGGCCTACGGGCATGGAATTGAGGGGGGAAAGAGAAAAACCTTTCTCCCTTTCTCCTTTTTTTGCTGCTTTTTGCAACTGACAGAGGACAAAGGCCCAGAATAGCCCTTTTCTGGAACATTGTATAGAGATGAACTACTGTGAATGTCTCACCATATTTCACTGTTCAGCATGGCACTCAGTGTTTATAGAATTATTACCAAGCACTACTGGTCTTAGTTGGATTATATCCACATTTAATGCTTTGAGCTTTTGGCTCTAGTTCTCTCAGGCTAATTTTAGCATTTTCTTTAGCCCATGTGGCATTCTCTGCTTCAACTTCAATATCTGCTTGCTTGGCAATCATTTTATTGGCATCATTCATGCTAGGGATGTTGTAAGTGATAGCTACCATATAAGGCATTGTAAGTTTTGGAATGAATTGTTAAATATGTTGGAAGGTGGGAAAGGTAAGAAAGGTGGCTCCATGATGCATATTTATAATACTGGAATTGAGGAACTTGGCATCTAAATTGTCACATTAGCATTGTAAGATACCTGTTACAGTAGGGGTGAAAAGCCCAGATCAAATCAAGGTCTGAGGGGTTCTGTCATGCCAGCTTGGCTAGAGTCGGTGCACAGGTGCGCCGACTCAACCTAAGCTGCATGCGCACTCATGCGCGGTGGCATTTACTATAAAAGATAGGTTTCTTTATTATCAATACATGAAACCGGGTTCTCTTTTCTAACTATCGTCATAGGCATAATAGGTTCTACCTGCTGTGACTAGACGCTGTCTACCTATGATCAACAATGGGGGCTCACGGCTCATATCAGAGGTTGTAATTGCATAAATAGGGGAGAAATGGCAGCAACCGTGAGGTGCTCTTTTTCCTCTGTTTGTTTTTAAGGAGAATAAATGTAAATATATTTTATTCTTTTAAGCCTCCACCTTTGAGCCAGGAATATGCCCCCCTTTGGCAATATACCATTGTCAGGTGACATTGTCACCTGACAATGCACGTATGCTCGTAACATTGTGACAGCCTTGGGGGATATGCTATATATGTCAGTGATATTCACCATTTCTAAGATGTTAAGTTTTTTCCTTTCTTTAGTTGATTTTAGTTATTATATTTTACATGTCACATTAACGTTGTAGACACCATTGTCAGGTGACGTTGTCACCTGACAATGCACGTACGCTCATAACATCGCGACAGCCTTGGGGGATATGCTATATATGTCAGCGATATTCACCATTTCTAAGATGTTAAGTTTTTTTCTTTTCTTCAGTTGATTTTTAGTCATTATATTTTTACATACGATATTTAAAAATATAAACGACCTATTCGTTCCTTGTACACATTGTCAACGTCACATTACATATGATATTTAAAATATAAATGACCTATTCATTCCTAGAACACATTGTCAACATTACATAAATTGTTTAATTGGACACAAGTACTAAATATATTTGTATCTGGGATACTCTATTAGGACATAGAAACAGATAATCTTTATTTAAATAACCTTAAATTAAACTGTTGGGACTTGCACACTCTAATCAAATACTATTTGATTTTGTGATGTTAAAGGTATGTATTAAATCAAGCTGCTTATTGAAAATATTAACTAGCTAATATATAATGACTGTATTGTTATCTAAAATTTATGAACAAACATTCTTTTCATAGAAGGGTGAGCTAGTTGTGATGATAAATTGCCCTTGTATTACTGGGCTGAACCACATCAGTAATTACTAATATGATATTAGCCAACCCATTGAACTGCCATGTCAAGTGTTTGATAGATAACTCCAGTGTTATGGCACATTTCAAATAAGATAATGATCCCAGAAACCATAGCCTATGAGGGATCTGGAAATTATACATATGTGCCTATATGCATGTTGATTGGCCCAAATCTTCTGCCTGTGGTTCAAGCCTTCTTATTAGTGATTACACTAAGCTGCATGACAGTGTTTGACTGCAGAAGATTGGTGTTGCACAGGAGGGCAATTTTTGTTATGCAAGAAATGAAGAGAATTGGGTAGAACCCAGTTTCTGATTGTCATGTAATGAAACTATTGCTAAATAATACACCATTGTGTATTCATCATGGCTGTGTGCCAATTAGTGCAAACCCATGATCCTTTGGTCCACTATGTGGCATATGCACAGCACAACAAGCACAGTACTTTTATTCCAGACACTAGCATCAATAATGAGGTTGAATAATTATTGCAGTACTGTGTAATATGAGACATGCAGAATTTTCTATTTATCTACAGTTGATATAGATCTGCCTTCCCCACTTTATTTTCCATTTCTCTTTAGGTGTGCATTGGTCATATGATCTGGAATATTTTTGGGGATATCTGAGTGTAGATTCTGGAAATGGATATTCCCATGAGATCAGATGTTGAATAAATGGTGAAATTTCTAATTAAGCAACTTGATTCCTAATTCAACCTTGCTATTTATTAATTTTTGTCTATAGTTAAATATTTCCAATTTGCAAGTAAATTCTGTGGTATCCAGTTATTGCTTGTGCCATAAGTAATTCTCAATATATTTGACAATAGTACATCATTATTTTCTTCTCCAGTTTGAGTAATCAGCTAGAAATTAATACACTCAGATTCAGGTGATCTGCTGCTACAATTTATAAGTGATGACTTGCAAGTAATAATTTCACTGATTTAACAACTAATATTTAATCATTTAATACTTATTAATTGATGATTCAAGTACATATTTGACTAAAGTGTCTCCACCACCAGGTTTGGAAATATCTTCTTCTTTTCAAGTTACCACTTCTCAAGCAATACTCTTCATAATAGTTGCATGTCTGAGTAGGCAACAAAGCTACCTTTGTCACCATACTGTGCCAGTCTGAAATGCAGCTGCATGGGAGTGCCTATTGTCATTTAGAGGTCAGTGTAGGCTGATTTGAACAATGTAAATAAGAAAGTTGCAGGACAACTTTAGATAGGTGAACATACACTAAATGTAGTAATGTTAACCATCAAATATGTAAATAAATGAATAGACTGAATGCAGTAGCATTGTTAAATAAAACAAACTAGATACACTAGCACTAGTAAAATATGAATAGTAAATAAATGATAACTGCAAGCTGCCCTTCAAATTAGAGGTTGGATTGGCATAGATATACTTACTAGCACACTAGATAACTATCCCAGTATACATTGATGAAAACTGAAAGAAAAACAGTGGCTTCCTACCTGGCTGGTAGCAATGCTCCCATTAAAAGTGATTTGATACCCTGGGACATGTGGACCCAAATCAACTGGAATGATTTCCCCAGTTGTTAAAACTACTGCTGATACATGTTAACCAATTACAGAATTAGAAATGAACAAGATGAAAATAATTATGGCCATTTAGAGAGTAATCACCAGTGGTAAACTCCTGATGACTATAGCTATTGCCTTAATCCTGAACCTTTTGAACTTGAACAAGTCAGCAGAGTCTAGCTAAACCAGGCAGTCTAACCCAAAATTCTGTGCCACATTGTCCATATACTCCAAACTTTTCTAAAGGCACCTGTACTGCCAACTTACATCTGGAACTTGATTCTGGTAGAAAAAGAATATGTCAATCCTGTGCTGGCTGCTGTATATAATGTCACAACCCATTTGTGGAAACTTGCTAGTATACTTCCACACATCCTTGGCCCCAAATTTGCTTTTCCCATGAGCTGCCACATTGTTGTAGATATGGGGCTTTCCAGTCATGTACATCTGCCTACACACCACCTCGTTATCATGGAAATTGCCACTGCCAACACTGAATCTGATACTGCCAAGTTCTGCAGTATGGCAAAAGCTGTCTCTTTTAATTTTGATAGCCCTATACTGCTTGACAAAGGCAGTAATTTTCTCAAGCTTCTAAACAAGAGTAGTTGGCACAACTGGCTGGCCACTAGATGTGCCAACAGGCAATGGATATAACTCAAGACCAAAAGCAATAATGGCCTTGTTCTCAAGAAAAAGAGCAGGCACCCTCTTTGCATATGGCATGGCAACTTTAAGTTGGCTTGACAAGCTAGAACTGATGACAGCATTTACCAGACTCTTCACCACTTTAACCATTAAAAGGAATGAAAAGCCAGCAAACATGGAAAGTGGATTATCAGTACCATTGACAATAGCATGCATTTTCCACCCAAAGGCACCAAGGAACTTTACATGCTGAATGTACTTGGAGAAGGCAGACTGGCCATTTGGTTTAGAAATTCTTGCTCTTTCAGGTTCAACAGAGAATGGCACAACTGCACTGTATGGGGCATTGGAAACAAATTGGAGGGCAGGATTCACACCAGAATTCAGAAACATGATCATCTCATCTTCAAGCACCATGTTCTTGAATGTTCTGAGGGAATTATCAGGAAGGTAGGGATATAATATGCACCCAGCCACAAAAACCGAGGGTGGCAATGTATGCATTGGGCACTTGATGGATAGGTATGCCAACCACATTAGGAAAATCATGACCAATATGTAAATTAAATCTTTGTGATAGAAGATATGGAGTGGTGTAGATTTCCAGTGTGCCAGCCAACACTCTCTGCAACCAGTCAAAGGCAATAATCACAGAGTCCACATCAGCACTTCTCTTCAGTGGACTCCCATCTGAGGAATTAGAAACAGGACAGCCTGTGAAAGGTAAGGCAGGAACAACACCACTCTGGGGCTCAGACTGTGGTTTTCCTGCCAAAGCTCTACAAGATAGCTCATCAAGGGGAAGGGGAGGATCAATGAAGTTCAAATACTCTACCAGGTTCATAGTTGTCATTGGTAGTCCACTGTTTGCAATCTCTGGGTTACATTGTTTGGCAAAGTCACTGTCAGACTCAGGCTCAGGCACAGGAGCAGAATTGGGTTCAGAAAAATAGTGGGGACTGGGAGGATCAGTGGACATGGTACAGCCTGGGGGTGAATTAAGCACTTCAATAAAACCACTGGGATTAATCTCTGGCAAGAGAGGCCAATTGCCAAGGGATGCTTCAGCAATGAATACTGGGGTAAGGGCACTTTTGGATTAGAGAGAAACCATTGCTGGAATGAATTGAGGAAGAATCAAAATGTAAAAAACTTTGAAAAAGTTGCTGATTGAAAACAATAGCTGAATATCCAAAGATAGAGGAGGAGATGGGGGATAACAGAGGAGAGTGTGGGTAGTGGTGGTATAGGGAACTAGCTATCCATTTGTGTCAGGCCGTGTCAGAATGAATAGGAAGGAATATGGGGAAATGGCACATGGTAATGGAAAGATAATGTCTAGATACATGAATCTACCTTGCAGAAGTTCAAACAGGCTCCTCAACATTTTGGGAATTGGTGTTTCGGTTCAGATTGCAAGCATTTCAATCTCACACACCTATTAACACATCCTAACTAATTCCATGATTCTATATTTATCTTGGTTATCTCTGTCAACCCCTGATCTTTCTGTTCCCCTTAATACCAATCAAAACTTTTACATATTTTCTCTACATCACTTTTCCAACACTCCATCATTTTCTGCTCTGTCTATATTGCTTTAGTGTTTTCTGCTTACACAACAATCTTTTTTCATTTTCAACTCTCACTGTCTCAAAATGATATCAACTTCTTATACTAAATAGCAAATATATCCCAGCAGCACTAAGTAAACAGCAAGTATTCCCAAGTAACTAATTCCCAGCAGTGCCCACTACCCAGCACCCACTACCAAACAGCAACCAACTAACTCTCTTAGTCAACCATTGTCAGCCTCCATTAAATAATATTGTTAGTTCCAATGTTTCTCAATAAACAGTATCAAGCTGTTTCTTTTGGTTTCCTCCACTCTAAATGGACATCCAACTGCATCCCACTACACCTACTACTCAACTGCAACTAGCTATTTTCCTGATTCAATTATCATTAGCCTCTATTAAATTGTACTGCCAGTTCCATTATTCTTTAATATATTACATCAAGCCATTTTCATTCAGTTTCCCTTCTCTCCATGTATCTTGGAGGGACCTACAAGAATATCTTCCTTTTTCAAGCATTGTAGACTGATCAGTACCCATTCAATACTATTTGCCATTATTATTATATTATATGAAAACATTCAATTGTCAGGTCTGTCACCTTTCAACTTGCACACTTTTATTAGGAACATGTGTGAATTCTGGATTTATACCTTTTTAATATGCTCTAACAATTAGTGACTTTTGAATAATTGCTGCCCCAGGCATCAATTCATACTGCAAATTATATCATTGTGCTCAAAGTTTCAAGGGCTATTCGATGGCAGTAGTTATGTGAATATAATATGATCAATGAGAGTGCTATTCGATGTCAACTCCCTGCATGCCCATTCATTTTAATAAGTACTGTGCATATTTAACAGCACCAGTGCATGTGCATGAATCATCTTGACTAACACCATTTTCACAGCATTACCAGATCTATTTTCTAGCCTGAGTTATTAGCTGATTTTGTTTTGCATTGGTAAATATCATTTATATAATAAATATAGCTATGAGCTTCCAACATGAACTGAAAGACTGCTGCCCTGCTCAGAATCAAGAGAGCTTTCCTATGACAAAAGGTAAATTTGGATCAGAATGGTGTTGGCACAGCCACTAACCAACAACTCCATATGCTTATCCCAGAAAATAATTTAATTTCCACACCAGAAAGCAAACATAAAATGAAACAAGAAGAAATGATAGATCAACAGCAGAGAAAAGATAGGCAAAGCAGTATTTCTGCCAGATAACCAGGGCAGCACCTGCATCTTCAACAGTGAATAGCTCAGCTGTTAGCTATCTGCTCATAGCACTTTTTATCTCATAGATGCATGACTCTGTTGTGAAACTGTGCATTTATTCCACATATTGCAAGCATCATTACAGACAGTGGAACAAATAAAAGTGTTCCCACATGGATATTGCTGTAGTTTCAAAATGCTACTGCTCAGGGCACTGGCAACCTACAGTGATGATGTGATACTGCTGGATAGATGCACTAATTAAGTCCACACTTGCTCAGCTTTTACTACTCACATTTTCAGAAAGTGATGAATTCAGGCACAGCCTTTGTACTTCATGTGATAAACATGTTTGGGGGTTTGCAAACAGGTCTATTAGAAACAACTAGACTTTAAAATATGAAGTGTAAAAAGGAACAAATAGAAATGATAGGGAAATGGCAGAGAAAGAGAAAGGGAAAAGTGCAAGTTCCTACAGCAAAGGAATTTATCATAGAAGTATCAAAAAGCAGAGCCTGCACCTGAGGTGAAGGGTGGCTCTGCCATTTGTGCACTGTTTTCGATGCTCTCTTTTCAGGAAGGTATGCCATTCAACACTCTACCTGCTGCAAAAAAGAGCCAGTCACTAGCTCACCTGCACATTGAGGAAAAAAAGGCAACCCTCCTAACATGCTGATTTTCCATGTCTGATGAGCACATGAATTTGACATTTTTATCTGAGGGGAATCTGTCACCTTCCACACACTTAGTGCCACAGTGGAAAGAGTATCAAAATAGACATTTTTCATACACACCTGTGAATTTTCTGATTGGCCTTGTTGGGATTTGTGGTATTGTGGAATAAACTTCTGTCAAAATAATAAGAAAAGATTAACAAGAAGCTAAGGGAGAAGAAAAGTGGGGAACCTCAAAACAATAACAAACTAGTGTGACATATGTGCAATGTCAATCTTATCTGAAATGCCAATCATACAATTGATTTATCCAGGTTGCTATGCTTTGATTTATACATGTGTCTGACCAGGCCAGACAAACATGTGTATTCCCATGATGTGTGCAGAGTGCTAAATGGCCAATCTACTCATACTGACTTGAGCTTACACATCACCCAGTCACTTGTACTTAGGCTCCTCTGTAATACTTGTATTTGATGCAGTGATTGCTTGTTCTGCATGTAACTTGTTTATGTATTTACTCTTGCGAAGATTAATCCTTTCATCTATTTTTTTTGTCCCTCACCATAGTATACTTCTGTTTTTAGTAGTACACTAAAATTCTGACCATTGGCAGTGTAATTCAAATAGCGTGGAATCTCGTATGGTTCTAAGTATGACATATTTATTGGATGGATGGATTGATAATGGGAAAGAAAGGGAGTTCAGTGCTGCTTTTATATTGAAATGTTTATACTCTTTTGTCTTCAAATTTATTCAATCCAGGTATTCAAATCTATCTTTATAGATGTCCATGCACCATAAATAGATGCATATTTAAGAAGCCCACAAATTGTGAAAGGATCTACATTTAGAAAATCTATGTATAAAACCTATTTTTATCCTGTAGATCCCCAACAGATATGTCACAATATATCCTGAATCAGAGAGCAAACAATGGTTATAGCATCACTGAAGTGTTTTTGCTTTACTGGCATATATGCTAAAACACAAATTTATGACAAATGTAAATGCTCAAATCTGGCTGAAAGAAAAGGCAAACTTAATATGTTAACTTGTAAACATTTTAATGAAAAGTTGGCAGTGAGGCTTCTTTTATAGTACCTCACTTAGAGTCTCAGAAGCATGATTTGTTCATATGTTCTGTATTCAGAGGTTGAAGATTATCCTCATAGTTGGGGAGTGTTTGTACAGCAGGAGTTTGTATGGGTAATGCTTGTTTGATGGCAAGGACAGTGCTTGACTGGGTCAAGTTAAATTAGTATGTGATGATTCAGGCATCACAATCACAATATTTTTGCTGCCATATGGGCAATACACCATATTACAGTCCACTAGTTACAGCAACAATGACAGGCTACTGTGCCTCATTGTCATGCCAGTCTGTGATAAGCATACATTTGTAAATTAAAATGACAAACCTTAATTTGCCATTCTTCAGTGGGAACTGGAGTAGGTGTACTAAGAGACAGCAAGCTGCCTTAATGCCCATCTGTAAACCATATTCTGGCACATGGAATTGCTAATTTGCATGACAATGTAAGCACTAAGCTTCATGAAATTTTGTGAAATACAGATGACATGCACACTAGTATGTGTCATATCAAGGGTCTAGAAAGTCTTATGTTGGGCATTCTGTCTCCACAAACTATTTGCTACCTGATTTTGCAATCATCTGAAAGTAATATACAATCATTTTCTCTCTTCTATGCACTTTTCCTCACCTTTGTAGCTCTTTTGTTCATCAAGATATTATACTTTAGAAATTTATCATACTTTGAATATAAATTTATGCAAATTATTCAATGTCCAAATAGCAAACCATGAGTACTGAGTTTTGACTTTAAACTATATTATATTTGGTGAAATTGTGACAGAAATCCACAAGATCATATGATCGGCTCATGATGCACCTACTCTAGCAGTCATGGCAGTCAGATACTGGATAAAGGCATTCAGAGAGGGATGATGCTCATTTGAAGATTCCCCCAAAAGTGGCCAAAAAGATACTGATTTGCTGACAATGATATAAGTCTCATTGAGTCACCTTTAGCCAAGGACTCTGGGATTTCTAACAGTTCCCTAGCTACCAAGGTTGGTATTCCAAGAAGTACCCCATCAAGATATATGAAGGAGGACCTTGGGTACAAGATATTTCAACTTTATTGGGTGCCACATATTCTAATGGCTGATCAGAAATGTGCTTGGGTGGAATTTCACAAATAGTAGAGATGTGCAAGATGAAGTTGCCATGTGCACAGCAAATAGTCACCTGTGACAAGTCTTGAATATGCCATATCAGCCAGTTGTAGGCAACAGGGGGGAAGTTTGGGTCAAAAGAATGGATAAAATTTTGATTCAGCCACATAGGCAGATTGGCTCAAAATGGTCATTATCCCTGTTTTCTTTGCCAAGAATAGTGTGACCCATGTGGATTTCAAGGATACAAAAGGTGGTTCCAACTCAGGCTTCTGAAATAAAAATGGACAGAAGACAATGCTCAAGGGCTGGAAGAAAAAGCAAAGAAAACATGAAAATTACCCCTCTGTGACACTGCTTCTATCAAGACAATGCTCCTTTACAAATGTTGACAATTACCAACAAGTGATTGAACATGAATAAAGTGGATATTATGTGAGCATCACTGTACTTGTCCAACCTTGTACCCTCTGACTTTTAGTTTTTTTTTCCAATATCAAGGGGCAGGTGGCAGGTATTGTATGACTAAATGTTCTTTAATAATATATAATATAATACTCGGAAAACCTCTGCTGAAACAACCCAGCTAGAAATGTAGACACTTGAAATGTTGCCTTTTAAACATGTACTGTGGGAGTAGGGTAGACGATGTCACGCAAGGATAGTGTCACATGTGTAAAGCATATTGTCGTGTCACAGCAGGGATGATTTTTGACAATCTAAATTATATCAAGAAATTTTGGATTGATCAGCCCAATGCTCTGCAACCAGCTGATTTTGACTACTGTATTCAGTCTGGCATGGACATATGGATGCAGTTATTCAATGGTAGGGTGAATATTTAGTTTAATTTGTTTGCTCCACAAACCAATTATGAATAGCAATATATCCTGGACACCCCGTAGGTAGATTGCTGTAATGTGAAGGGCCAACCCACTCTAGTTTGGGAATTAACACAAACATTATCTTACCATCACCAACAACAGACAAGTCTTTCAATTATTTTCCACAATGCCAACAAAAGTGCACCATAGATGCTCAAAATTCAAAGGGAATCTGTTATGACTGGAACTGTTAACAGAGGAATAAAACAACAGGAGGAGGCTATGCTCTAATTACACATCTCAATATTGAGGAAGAATGGTTTCTCAGAGACTGTAGAGACAGTAAAATTCAAGCCCAGCATGGAGAATAAGGATAGGTGAAATAATTCCCAATTGTAGAAACTTTACATTTTTGTGCATCTGGCAATGACAATTGTTAAAAGACAGCTATTCTAGATAGAGAAAAGAAAATGCCTAAAACACTATAATAGCCATTGTGCAGCCATTTGCCTTTTACACACTAGTTTGGTGACTTTTGCACAGATTGCCACATTGCCTTTCTGGCACCATACAAACATTTTTCTTTGCATTCAAGCTTTGTCAAATTTATTCTCATTCTTCATCTCTTCAATGCAAACTTTAAACATGATTACTAAACAATTGCCTTTCCTTCTTGCATCTATTCACTATGCATCTGCTGGACTCTCAGGATGTCCAAAGAATCTTGCATTCCAACTAACCAATGTGTTTCAGGTTGGGCAAATTCAATTCGAGTATGGTAACTGTGGTGTTGATGATACTGGCAATGGCTATGCTGCAGGAATTGCAAACTTTTGCACTGGGACTGGTGATGCTTGGCAGGTAATTCAAGCCTACCACAACCTTACTGGTGGAAATGATGAATTTACACAGTATGACAGTCTGCTGAAGCAGTATGCAAAGGAGAGTAATGGGACAACTGATGGATTGGATGGCTATTGTGATGCCTGGCAGCAAGCTTCAACCAGCCAAAAGTTTTGGTCTGCTCAGGGCACTATATTTGACAAGCTCTATTTTACACCCTCTCAGGACATTGCTGACAAGCTAGGGCTTCAGCTTAGTGTGAGTCAAGCACAGATGTATGATGCAGCACTATCAAATAGTGCAGGAAGTGGCCATGGTGGGTTGCAGTGGATGGTTAATAAAGCCAATAGCAAATTTAATGAGGATGGTGATGATGCTGGTACTGGTGATTCTGGTAGCACTCTGAACATTAATGGCACAAGTGTTGATGAGATTGTCTGGCTCATGGCATTTTTGGATGTCAGGGAACAAAACATTGATGGCATGGATAACATGGTCAATGTCAACTCTTACAGATACATCATCAACCAAACAGAGTATGTCTGGACTCATGACATTCATGTTTTAGACAACAATGGGCAAGTTGGTGATATTACCTGTGATAATACATATGTGCCAGGAAATAAGCCTCTCCTGAACACCCCTGCAGCCAGTGCAAGTGACTCTAGTAGCAGCAATGAAAATGATAATTCTGGAACAATGTCTTTAGTTTATGACAGAACTTGTGCATTCTTGCTTGCTTTTATTCTCACACTTTATCTTCAAGTTTAGGTAAATAGGTCAAACTGTGAATGTGCAGTCTGACAAGGCTTTCCATCATTATTCTATTCACCATGTGTGCTTGAAATGGCATGCCAGCCCAGCTTGAGTCAGCACACTGGTGCACTTGTATGCATCATGGTATATACTATTAATTCTAGGCTTCCTTGTAATCAATACATAATTCCTAGTTCTCTTTTATCTACATGAAAATGGTTTACTAGTCTTCAACGGGTGTGATGCTATACCCAATAGCTTGCCAGCTATCAGATTATGTTTGCCATTCATCTTATTTCCAAGCCTTGAAATGGTGCAGTGACTAGATAGAAATGACCCTGGACCCCTCTTTGTGCAAAAATAAAAGTATTTACATGACACTACCTTCACAACATATATGACAAGCACTAACAACTAATGGGGATTAAGGCAGCCCTTGTTAAATGTTTCAAACCAGATAATGGCAGCATTTATTTATGAACATAATGATTGTAAGCAGTGGATGAGGGGCTACCATCCTGACAGTCACACCATATTTCTGTATCTCACATATAATCTGAGTGGATGGTATCCAATTGCACTATTCACCCCAACCCTGGCAGCATGAACAGTTTGATTTCTATATCCAGTTTGCAATATAAATATTTTATTTTGCTACAAAACAAGAACTATCCTGGCAGGTACACCATATTTCTGTATCTCACATATCACATGAGTGGATGATATTTAATTGCACCATTCACCCCAACCCTGGCAACATGAACATTTTGATTTCTATATCCAGTTTGCTCAATAAATATTCTATTTTGCTATAAAAGAAGCACTAACCCTGCTCATACTTGGCACCACTCATTCATCAAATTCAAATTATTCATTATGCCTGAAGAGATAATTATCTGCCCTGATTGTTTCCAGCAATTTAATCTTCGTGCAGCCTACAATGGCCATGCAAATGATGAACACACACCTAAAACACATCCTAATAAGGAATTACATGTGCCAAAACAAGGTCCTGATACTGGTGGTAGAAGGGGAAAAATTCAAATGAAAAGAGTATTAGAAGAATTGAAAAAAGCACAGAGATATTGAGCTCAGGTAGTTCATTTTTTGTTTTTTGCTGTGCTGCAGTATTGATAAATATAGCCATTTATTTCTATTCTTAGTAACCATGTGAGCTGCATTTTTTTTTACAAAATAGCACACTATATTTGGAATTTCTCTAACACAGCGCACATATAAAGGTTGGCCCATCCCTCAAGATTTCTACTTTTCCTTGTCCCCCATATTTCCATTATTTGACTCCAGTTGAATTGTATAAAGCATGGTTAATTTGTGTGAAAAGCGTGTAAAGATTGTCCGAGGTTTAGGAATATTCCTGGCACTCTACCTCATTTTGCTAATTGTGCTCATGAGTCTTTATGATTCAAGTTCGAATTCAGGAATTAAAAAGACACGTTGGTATAATGCAACCTATGCTGTGCGTGCTATCACAGGTATTGCTACTCTGTACACCTCATTTCGCATATATGGATCTAAAACTGGAGGTGACACAGGTGATCTTTTTGCCTATGCACTCCACTATAGCTCATTTTTGCTTCTGTCTGCTTGTGCACTTTACTACGACCCAGTGATAGCAGATGTGCTTACTGCAAAATCACTAGATGTAATGGCACAGAATGTCCAGAGGATGGGCATTGCATATCTAATCATGGTGATGGCTTATTCAGTGGGCTACACTTTCAGTGAAGTAGTGGGCTAATATTTCTTCTAGTTTTATTTTTGATTTAAGAAATAAATATCCATTTCAGGTTTAAACCAGATGCTACCATATGATGCATATGTTTCTTGTTTGCAATCTAGAAAGAACAAATCATAAGCTCATATCCAGAAACATGCAAAAAAGGCTAGTCTAAAACTGTACATTATTCATTGCCTGTATTAATTGCCTTGATGGGAGAAAATGTATATATTCAAGTGTTTCCTCCAAACAACTCTGATTGTGTCCTTTTTCTCTTTATCATTACTTTCACTTTATTTTCCATTCCAACACAATATAGCACCCTTGTATTACACAAACTATGTTTAACCTCTGGAAAAATCGTAGACCAATTATCAGAGGTTTGTCAATACTCCTAGCATTAATGTTTTCAGTGCTAGTTGTAATTATGAGCCTGTATGATGCAGGCATGTGTGGTACTCCTGTTCCCGTTGGGCTGATCAAGAAAGGGTGGTACAATATAACCTATGGTGCACGCACTATTACTGGTGTTACTCTTTTATACACCTCATTCCGCATTTATAGGGCTAAAAAAACTGGCCATTATTACATCCGTTTCCTTTATGCAGCCCACTATAGCTTGATTATACTTGTGACATGCTGTGTAGCATACTTTGACCCAGTGACCACGTACATACTTGATGCAACAACCCTTGATAATGTTGCACAAAACATTGAGCGGTTGGGCATTGCATACTTTATCATGGTGGCTATTTATGTGCTGGGATATATTTCTATTGAAACAACAACCAAATATTGGGTTAAAGGCAAAGGTTCAGCTCCGGCTTCAGCCAAAGAAGAAGAAGAAAGTGAGACGGATGAGCAGGAAACATAAAAGAGTGGTCAACAATTTTAGTATTCATATTTTTGGGTTCTATCTACAAACATAAAAAAATTCAATGTGCTATTTTGGTACAAAGAAGGAGCTGGTGCTGCCTCATGATGTGTGCTTATATTTAGAATTGGGAAATCCTATAAAGGATCGTGGACATCTGGGCAGAAAGAGTCAATGCAAGTTTCCTCCACATTTCTTCTATTGTTCAAGGCAAACACACCATGGTCAATTGTAACTGTTGTGATAATCGTGTAAAACTTATCAGATGTGGTTCAATATTCCTTGCATTTTTCCTTATAGTGGAAATTGCGCTGATGAGCTACTATGACACACACCATGAAACTGGAATAAAAAAGACACGGTGGTACAATGTAACCTATGCTGTGCGTACTATTATGTGTGCTACAACACTGTACACTTCGTTGCGGATCTTGGGAGCTGCAAATCATGGCGGTGGAGGCCATCGCCTGTTGTTTGCAACCCACTACAGCCTGTATTTGCTAGAGTCATGCTGCGTACTTTACTTGGACCCAGTGACAACGTATATATTTGCTGCACCAAATCTAAATGGAATGGCACCGAGCATTATGAGGATAGCCATTACATATCTTATCATGGTGGCCGCCTATATTGTTTTATATGTCATCATCGAAACAATAGGGTCAAAGAAGAGTGCAGCAGAGAAAAAATCAGATGACAAAGACAGTGACAGTGACGATGAACTAGAGGCAAAAATTGCAAAGTTGGAGCGTGATTTACTTTCAACGTGAACAAGTTTTAGTCCTATTTATATAGTAAATAAAAATGTATCAAGTAATAACAGTCGGTGTTTTGCGTCCAGTGAATTCCTCAAGCTTTGAAATCTCAAGAGCAGCATCGACCAGCGGCTTAAGGGCCACCTGAGCATCCTGGTCGCAGCGCTCGCTGTCATACTTTTCAATATAGATACGGACGGTTGCGCCCTGCGACCCTGTGCCGGACAAACGGAAGATAATGCGCGACGAGTCTGCAAAGATGACACGGACGCCCTGCTTCTTGGAAACGCTTCCGTCAATAGGGTCGGTGTATTCAAAGTCGTCGACCTTTGACACAGCGGTTCCGCCAAACGACTTGCCCACAATGTCTGCGCCAAGCCCGCGCAGTCTGTCCATCATCTGCCCAGCGCCAGCAGCATCGACCTCCTCGTAGTCATAGCGGGTAAAGTAGTTTCGGCCGTAGATGCTGAAGAAATCGAGCATGAGCGACCGCACGCTGGTGTTGGGCACAGTCTGGCTGACATGCGCAATAATGTTCAGCCATGCGACTATGGCCCAGATGCCGTCCTTTTCGCGGATATGGTCCGAACCAGTTCCAAACGACTCTTCGCCACAGATCGACAGGCGGCCAGCATCCATCAGGTTGCCAAAGAACTTCCACCCGGTCGGCACTTCAAAGCACTCGAGGCCCTTGCGCGCAGCAACACGATCAATGGCACAAGATGTCGGCATTGACCGCGCAAGTCCGCTCAGCCCGCCGTTGTTCTTAAAGTAAGGAATGCAGTCGGCAGCATAGTGCGCTATCAACGCTACAGAGTCCGATGGCGTGACAAACCAGTCGTGGCTGAGAACCATGTTGCGGTCGCCGTCGCCGTCGGATGCCGCTCCCAACGAGATGCGCTCCTTTGCCACCCGCTCAACAAGCCTGTGCGCATACGTCAGGTTCGGGTCGGGATGCAAGCCGCCAAAGTCCTCGAGTGGTGTGCACTGGTCGAGGCAGCTGGCGGGAAAGCCAAGCTCCTCCACAAAGATGCGCTCCCCATAAGGCCCGGTAACACCGTTCAGCGCATCAAAGAGCAGAGAGAACTGCGGGTTCTCCGAGCGGAAGCGCTTGATCAGATCGAAGTCAAAGATGCCCTTCATCAGTTCGACGTAGTCCTCGACCGGGTCAACAATCTCGACAACAAAGCCGTCAAACGCTTGCTCGCCGACAGCCGACAAGTCAACGTCAGCGAGGCCATCAGCGGCAGAGGCTGCGATGGTCTTGTATTCTGTTATCGACAGCGTTGCCTGGTGCATAGCGTCGGTGACAGCCTCTGGCGCCGGGCCGCCGTTGCGCGTGTTGTACTTTATGCCAAAATCGTTATCGGGGCCTCCTGGGTTGTGCGACGCCGTCAGGATGATGCCGCCATCGGCCTTGCGCATGCGGATAACCGCCGATGCTGCAGGCGTCGACAGAATCCCGTCTTTGCCGACAATGAAACGCGCTATGCCGTTGGCTGCGCCGATGCGGATGATCTTCTGCACCACGTCCTTGACATAGTAGCGGCCATCGCCGCCAACTACAACGGTTGCGCCATGCGGGCCAGGCGCAGGCATCGCGGTAAAGATGGCCTGGATAAAGTTCTCGGTGTAGTGAGGCTGCTGGAAAACGACGACGCGCTTGCGGAGGCCGGACGTGCCGGGCTTTTGGCCGTCAAAAGGCAATGTCTTTACAACAGTAACCATGTTTTTTTTTATTGAAGAAATAAGATTAAAAAAGGTAGAGAAGGAAAGAGAAAAGATAAAAGCGAACGAAAGGCAACCAACGATGGCGAAGTGGGGTTTTTATAATGAAAGGAGAGGAGGTGGTGGGGGGTTAGGGTTGATTAAAAAAAACCATACTTTTGGAAGGCAGATGTGACTTTCTCATCAATGTCGGGCAAAGGGGATCAGGGTTGCATTAATGAATTGCCCCTTCAATCCATCCTTTTCAATTGCCAAATGTATCAGCCAGCCGCAGATGCCGTCGAAGCCGCCAAGCGCGCGCTGTTTCTACGCACCACGACGCAGATAGACGAGCTAATGAAGCATTCCTGTAGCGCCATTCAGCAGCGCTGGGACTTTTTGGGTCCAACGTCTGCGGCGACGACCGTCGTCGATAGGTCGTTTTTTGCCCAGATCGACCAGACGCTGCAATGGGGCAACGGCAACGACGATCGCGCGGCAGTGATTGGCGAATATATCCGCGACGCCCACTTTGCGCTGGAGCTGACGGAGGACCAGGCCGAGGTTCTCTCTCCCAACAACGTGCGTTTTGCGCTGGTTGACAGCGAGACAATGCACGCATACGTGCCGTTTGCGTATGTTGGCGATGGCGCCTCCACGTTTGTCGTGGATCTCTTGCAGGAGAGCGGCAAATGGCTGTACTTTGGCACCCTGGCCTTGGATGGCAGGTTCCCGGAAACAGCAGATCAGCTCAAAAACGCAGCCGCCACTCTCGATGATGCCAAAGCCGCATATGCTGCTACTGCCGATGCTAACGATAACAACAACTTGGATAGCGATGGCGACGATTACTGGGACCAATTTCTCGATTTGGACGCTCCTGAACCTCCTCCACCAACCAAACAGCCAGCACCAGCGCTTCCTCAGCATCAGAAGGGTGACGGAGCAGCATCTGCGCTGCCTTATCTTTTGGCATCCTCCGCGCAGTGCGCCAAGGACGCTGGTCTTTCGGAGCAGGCGTTCCTGGTGCTAGCGCAAACGATATTCAACCAATGAGAGCTAAAGTTTTTTATTTCATCCAAACACATGCCAGAACTACTCTTGCTCCGTTAAACTGCCCTGCTTCTCTTTCTTCCATTTGAGCAATCCGTCGTATCCGATCTTGCCCTGGCGACCAGCAGTGCCCTGCAGCATGTTGCGCATCTCGGTGGTACGCCGCGCAGCCTCAGCCCCAGTAACAACGCCGCCGTTGCTGTTCAGGTTGTCAGTCATCTCTTCCAGCGACTGCTGCGAGATGTTCAGCACGTCTACGCAGCGGTTCACCATCCTGTTGAGGTTTCCATAGTGCACAAACGATTCGGACTCGTGGTATAGCGCCATCAGCATTTGCATGCGACTCTCGTGCTGGCTCTCGCGCGACATACTGCGGTTCCTCACGCGCTCCTTATTGCGCAGCTCGTTTGCCTCTTGTGGAATCGACATCGAGACACGCGGCGGCTTCAGCTTGTATCCAGGCTTCAGAGTATGCAGCCGCGGCTTCTTGTCGTCGTTGTCGCCAGCACTCCTCTGCTTGGCCACTTCCTCGGGAAGGTTGGCCATAAGTGTTCGTCCCTCCGCATTCAGAACATTCTCCGTCGACAGCGGATCGGCGCGCAACTTCTCAATGAACTCGTTGCGCTCTATGATCAGCTTCTGACGCCGTTCCTCCACGAACTTTCGCGACAGCTCATGGCTCGCCTGGCGCTGTACGCGCTTGCGCTGCTCAGTCACAAGGCTTTCGTGCATGTAGACATACCGCTGCTGGCGCAACTTTTGGCGGTACAGGCGCAAAGCGTCGTTGGCTGACTTGGGGTTCTTTGGTACGTTGCTTTGCTTTGGCGATGGCGGTGGAAGATCTTTCGGCTCCATCACCGGCAGTGGTGGCTTCACAGCGTCGCGCCATTTCTTGGGCGGCGGGAAGCCTGGCGCATACCCTTGCTTTCCTGGAACGTAGTTTGACGACCCCTTGTACTCGGCGGGTGGACAGACTGTTGCTGGCCGTGCTTCGGATTGTGTTGAAGCCAAACGTGCTAGGATCCGCGTGCTTCCAAGCTGTGAGGCGCTGATTCGCGCTGTTCTGCAGACACTCATCATTGAATCTTTACAATAGTAATAATATTAATATTAATTAGCACTGAAGAAACCAACAGATTTCGTTTGTTATTCTTGAAAATGTTTTTTTTTTCTCTCTCTCTCTCAGTCGAGATAGCGCTTATCAATTTGTGATCAAATCAGTCGTGATGATGACTTTATTTGTATTTTTTTTCTATCGCTTACGGAGATTATAATAATTTCAAGGCTTCTCTCTCTCTCTCTCTTTATTCCCACAAATCCTTCAATTAAACACTCGCTTGCTAAATAAAATAAAAATGATTCCAGCCCAACAACGCCTTGCACTCCGCGCTCTCAGACCAGCGATAAGAGGAATCCACACGGGCTCCATTGGCACCACAGGCAGATCCAGCCTGCCAGTCAACACTGTTTTCAAATTTGTGCCCCAGCAAGAGGCCTGGGTGGTCGAGCGGATGGGCAGGTTCTCGCGGATCCTTGACCCTGGGCTAGCCATCCTCATTCCCATGCTTGACCGCATAGCCTACACGCAGTCGCTCAAGGAAGTGGCAGTCGAGATTCCGACGCAGAGCGCTATCACTCAGGACAATGTGACGCTCGAGTTGGACGGAGTGCTGTACTACAAGGTTATCGACGCATACAAGGCGTCCTACGGTGTAGCCAACGCCGCGTTCTCTGTCGCGCAACTGGCGCAAACGACGATGCGTGCAGAGATTGGCCAAATGACGCTGGATACCACGCTTGCAGAGCGCAACACGCTGAACCACAACATTGTCAACGCAATCAACTCTGCATCCGAGTCCTGGGGTATCGCTTGCTTGCGCTACGAGATCCGCGACATCCACCCGCCATCCAAGGTCGTCGAAGCCATGCACTCGCAGGTCTCGGCAGAACGCAGCAAGCGCGCGCAGATTCTAGAATCCGAGGGTGCGCGCCAGTCGGCTATCAACGTTGCTGAGGGTGCGAAACAAGCGCAGATCCTAGAGTCCGAGGCCGAGAAGGCGCAGCAAATCAACCGCGCTCTGGGTGAGGCTGAGGCTATCCGCCAGACTGCTATGGCTGAGGCACAGGCTATCGAGCGTGTGGCAAAGGCCATCCGTGGCTCCGATGGCGGCGAGTTGGCTGCCGGTTTGCATGTTGCGCAGCAGTACGTCGAGGCGTTTGGAAAGCTTGCCAAGGAGTCCAACACCATCATTGTGCCTGCCGCCGCCAACGACGTCTCGGCAATGGTTGCCCAGGCAATGACTGTCTTCAACTCGGTTTCTTCCAACCAAAAGAAACTGGTCAAGGATACCACTGCATCGTCATCTAGCAAGCAGGGCCAGATTGCAGAACATGGTACCGGCGGCTTTGGATCCGAGCAAGTCGGTCACTGAATGGAAACCAATCCTCAAGAATTGATATAGAACCAAGTACTTTTCTTTAACCTTCTTTCGGTTACGAAAAAGAAATAAATTAAAAACCGACCTATGGGCTTTGAGCGTCCAAGACTCCCTTCCGTATCTGCTTGTACCGCACCGTGCAGTACCCGTCCTGGACAAACGACTTTGCCGAATCACACACACACTTGCCTTGCGTCTGGGAGCCCCTAGGACAGCTGATGACGCTCGGGTGAAAGTACCCAATATCGTCAAAGTAGTGGATCTGCGACGCATTCAGAAACAGCGACGCCGCTATAGAGTGCACCGGCGCATCGCCCCAGCGCTCGTAAAAGAACCCGCCAGCGCGGTCCAGATAGTCAAAAAACATCTGGTACTCTTTGCTCCTGTAGAACGCCAAATCCACAATCTCAACGTTTGACCACAAGTGGCATCCGTTGTAGCTGCCTTGCGCATCGGCCAGCCATTCAAGAATGTTTCCAGGAGCCACAGTGTCCTGGTGGTCGCGGATAAACTGCTTGGTGACGTTCCACAGGCTTGGAACGGTCTCCATAAACTCGGTCATCGCTATATTCCACCCGTACTTGTACCCGTTCTCCTTCATAAACACGAACGGGTCATACTCGATATCGCAATAGTACTCGACGTCAGGCTCGATGCGCCAGTAGTAGTCCAAGTCGGCAAGCAGCGGATGTCTGTGCAGGTACCCAGACTGGAAGCGGCACATTTTCCGGTAGCTGTCCTTTTCGCCGTGCGGGTAGCGCGCGGTTTGCTTGACATGCTCGTAGGCGGCGGCATCGATCCACTCGGGAACTTTCCAGCTGTCGTGGTCCAGCGTGCCAAAGCTGACGTTGGCGCTCGTCAGATCCTGGACGCCCCTCTTGAACTCGTCGGTAAACTCTACGTCGTTCACGAAAATGTACGGATAGTTGTGCCTGGAGTTGAAGCGGTCTTCGATCTGTCTGATAGCCATGCGCATTCCGTGCAAATCGCTGTTGCGGACAAGCGCAACAAGTGCGGCGTTGACTGGTCGTGGGCTGCCGCTTGGATCGTACGTGGTGCCAGCGGGTGCTTCATACTCGGCTCCTCCAGCAACGTCCCAGCCACGCTGCCTGCTCGACATTAGCCCCTGTTCTATCAGCGGCTTGTTGCATCCGACGATGTATCCGGCGAAAACGCCTGCAAGCAGTACCGGCATGTGTCTTAGCAGCAGACGCTTGTACTTTGGCGCCAATCGCGGAATAGCCATTGTAATAAATACAAGATGTTGGAATAATTAAGCTTTGATGCGAATAGAAATAAAATGAATTGCCAACCATGTTCCCCGCTTCTTATGAAGCTTCGTCGCTGGGCTTCTGACATTTAATATTACTGCGTAAATGTTACTTCGAAATCTAACATTCTTTAGATCTTGATCAAAGTTGATCCTTGTTATGTCCGTCACCCGCGTTATTCTGCTGTTCGCGGCAACGGAGAGGGGGGTTTTGTTTGCACTTTCCGTCTTTCTCTTTTCTTGCTGTTAAAAAGAAAAGGTTACAGATATCTCTTGTTTTGCTTGCAAACCTCTCCCCTCCCCCCAAAATGGACGTCGATACAGCCTCGGCAAAGCGTAAAGCGCCGGTTGACAGCGCAGTTGTAAAGGCGCTTGCGAAAAAGTTAAAAATCACTGCTACGCATAGCCAGCCCACGGACAAGCGAAAGAGCGGGGGCATAAGCAGTAACAGCTTTATCGGAACCGATGCCCCGCCGTTCTACGCGCCAGCAGTGATGCCAGACGGAGAAATAAAGAACGTATCGCTCAACGACTACAGGGGCCGATACCTTGCACTCTTATTTTACCCGGCCGATTTTACATTCGTGTGTCCCACGGAAATAACAGGCTTCAACGACTCGCTTGCGCAGTTCAATGCGCTGGACTGCGACGTCATTGTCTGCTCAACCGACAGCGAATACGTGCACTACAACTGGCGGCTCCAGGCACGCAGGGACGGCGGCGTTGGCGACCTAAGCGTGCCGATGGTCTCGGACCGCACACGCACAATCTCGCGAAGCTACAATGTGCTGTGCGAGCAGACCGGCCAGGCGTTCCGCGGCTTGTTTGTCATCGATAGGTCGCAGCGCCTGCGCGTGTCAGTCGTGAATGACATGCCAGTGGGTCGATCCGTCAGCGAGGCTCTGCGACTGGTGGCGGAATTGAAAGCGAGTGACGAGAGCTGATCAAATCAAGTCAATTCCTTTTTTTTTCTTCTTCTTCCCATGCTCTTCTTTTCTCTTCAACTTTTTTTATCTATAATTTCTTTCTTTTGTTTCCCAAATTGTTCTACCATAAAAGTACCTTTATTTAATAAGAATGCCTCGTGTTACTCGCCAGCGTACCAAACTTCACCACAAGAGCGATATCTCGTCAGCACCAGTCCTTCTAGAAGAACACCCGCACGATGATTCCGAGACCCGGACCAAAAAGACCAAGCGCATAGAGCGGCACAAGAAATGGATGGAGAAAATCGACGCTGCACAGGTAGCAAAGAAGGAGCGGCAGCGGCAAGAAGGCCGGGCAACAGATAAGAGCGCGCTGATTAGAGGGCTTGGTGGGATGAAAGAGTCGTTGCGCGATATCCAGGCGCAAGCATTGGCAGAGGGGCTTTTGTCGTTGGACGAAAAGAAGAAGAAAGCAGGGGAACCCGGAAAGAATAACAACAATAACAACAGTGTGCCAAGGTCGCGGAAGGCTAGGAATAACGCAGCTATCAAGGAGGAAAAGCGGTTTGGCCAGGTTTTGCTCCATCCAGCGTTCCAGGCTAACCCACTTGCCACAATCCGCCAGCACCTGGCCAACACACTAGGCCCAAGCAACGACAATAAGGACTCTTGAGTTTACTAGACTTGTAAAGAAAAAAAAAAACGAATAAGCCTAAAGACCATCTGTAAACTTCTTCATGTGTCCGTAAACCTTGTCCAGCTGCGACTTGCCGCGCAAAATCGTGTGGTGGTTTTGCTGTGGATAGACAACCAGCTCCACAGGCACCTTTGCCGTGTTTGCGCGCTGCGCAAGTTCCGTTGCCTCGTCAAGAAGCACCTCGTCCGCGCCGACCTGGATCTGCATCGGCGGAAACCCTGCCGGATCGCAATACAGCGGCGACACCAGCGGATTGCGAAGCTGCTTGGCAAACGCCTCGTCGCCCGCGCTTGCGGTTGGTCCAAGATACACCCGTGCAAAAGAGTTTTCTTCAGCTGCCGGAATCAGCGGCAAAACGCAGTGATCTAGGTTGCGTCGCCAGCTGTCCTGGGTCATTGTCAGGTCAAGGAGAGGCGAGACAAGCACACAACCGGCAGGCATCGGACGACCATGCATGCGTGCCAGCTGCAAGGCGCCAAGTGCCAGGTTGCAACCAGCGCTGTTGGCGATGAATACAATGTTCCGGGACTGGAACCCGCAGTGCTCTAGCAGATGGTTGTACGAGGTGTATACGTCGTGGAGCCCCCTGGGGAAAACATGGTCTGGAATAGTGCTGTACCGGGACACAAATACGCGCATCCCAAGCTCCTTTGACAGTCGAAGGTAGTACAGCTTACTGAGCGGTGTGTCGCTGCTTGCAAACCCGCCGCCGGACAGAAAAAAGACAATCCGCTCGTTTTCGGCTGCTGGCTTGTCTCCAACTCCCGCAGACGAAGCGCTAGCAACAACCATGCTGTACTCCAAACCGCTGTTGTCGTACAGGCAGCTCAACGTGCGCTCGATTTCCGGACTATCCTCGACCTTGTACAAAGGCTGGTTGGGCGACATCTTGTGGCCAAAAATACGGTATCTGCCAACAGACGCTGGAATAGCAATCTCTTCGGTATCGCTGGTCTTCTTGTCGCCCAGGCTTGAGAAAAATGCACGCCCCATCTGCTTGGTCATTTCCCTTTCTCCAGCTGACACCTCTTCGTCGCCGACCCCAGGCAGCTTTGACAGCATATCCTCGTTTATAAATGCAGATGTCTCGGCTGCTGTCATGGTTGTATAAAGCAATATCTGTAAATAGGGCAATCGAATAAGTAGACAGGAAACGAAAAGACCAAAAAAAAAGCGTGTCTATATCTTTAAATAGTTTGTAAAATTCTAAAAGTGGCGCCTTTTGTTGAAAGAGAATAGGGGTCATATTTCAAGAATTACCCCCCAAATTAACATCAGATTTCCAAATCCATATCTGCGCATATGATCATTTTACATACCACGCTTATAGCTGGCTCTAAGAAAATATTAGAATGATGGAATGGAAATATATATATGTGAGCATTGAACCTAGATACTTTCCTGGAGGGAGTCTCTACTTTTCACTCTTGCATTACTTATTCTTTATTTGCAAAATAAAACTCATTCTGTACACATATCCAAACAATGTCGTTCATCACTAGGTCGTTCTCCGCCATCATCATGCTTATGTTCGCATTTCTGGCAAATGCGCTCCCCGCCACGGTCGAAGAGGGTGATACCCTGGTCAAGAGGGATGGCGGGATGAACAATACGACAAAGTATGTTATCATTGCCGTTTGCGGAGTCGTCGGTGTCATTATCCTTGCTGCTATTATCCACTGGAAGTGCTGCAAGAAGAACAGTGCACGGTCAAGGGCTGCCGAAGAACGCTACGTGCGCCATTAACAAACCAACTTTTGCATTTCATTTCATCTGTTTTCACAAACTTTATTTTTTTTCGTATCCACAATGTTGAATGGTTGGTAAAAGTACGAAATATTTATTAACATAAAAATGGCGAACAACCGACACCCTCACATGGTGCACTGCTTTATACAATGAGAATGTTGTTAAACAGCAGCTTTCTTGGTATTTGCGTGTTCGTGTGTGCGTGCACATGTGACGTTTGTAGAGCCAAAGAACACTTGTAGAAAGGAAACTCTACGTAGAGATGTAAGCACAAAGCGTAAATAAAAGAAATAAAGTGTTAAAGATGTGCACAGTTGTCACCAAACCGAAACATTTCTCTTTCTTCCGTGCTTGTTTTACCTTCTTATTCATTTACAAATAAACCAACTCTACATACGTATCGAAATAATGCCGTCTATTACTAGGTCGCTCTCTGCAATTATCTTGTTTATGCTTGCATCCTTGGCCCATGCACTTCCTGCTGCTATCGTAGAGGGAGATGCCTTGGCCAAAAGAGATGATAGTACCAGCGGCGGAATGAGCAATACAGCAAAGTATATTCTTATTGCTGTTGGTGGCGTCATGGGGCTCATTATCATCGGTGCTATTATCCACTGCGCGTGTTGCAAGGGAAACAGAGACTCAAACGCTCGCATGGAAGCTCACTACAACCATTAACGAGCCACCCGTCTCTGCTAATTACTTTAACTTTTTTTTTTGTTTTTCCACATTTCCCATAAAGAAATATATAAACGACTGCCGGTTTGTCGCACATCAACGGGTCAAAATGTGTTGTTGGGGAAAGGGAGGAGGTGAGTGAAAGATAATTTTTGTCGGGCTTCTACAATTATAAACTACGTATATTGTAATATGAGACAGTCCGTCAAGAGGATTGTTACGGTCCCATTGCATGCCGATGGACAGCGCGTAGACCGTTTTGTCGTGAAGAAGCTTGGAATCCCGCCAAGTCTCCTGTTCAAGCTACTGCGCAAGCGCGCCATTGCACAAGTCGACGACGAGGGCAAAATCAAGCGCATAGACGGTCCAGACCGCGTCTTCCCCGGAATGCGGCTGCAGATTCCAACAGAGCTAGTGACTTTGACCCAAGACAGCAGCAATTCCACGGCCGACACAGAAACGGCGTCTAAATTCGTGTCAAAGATGCTTCCAAGGCTTTACGAAACTGAATCCTTTGTCGTGTTCAATAAACCGCCAGGACTTGCTTGCCAAGGCGGGACCAAGATCACGTATTCCATAGACATGCTCCTTGCAAAGATCGACAATAGCGAAGAAACAGGGTACCGGCTAGTGCACAGGCTGGACCGCGAGACCACAGGTGCATTGGTGGTTGCCAAAACCCGGAAGGCTGCTAGTACGCTGACAGCGGCATTCGCCGAGCGCACGGTCGACAAGGAGTACATTGCCGTTGTGAAGGGCATCCCAAATGAGTTGCAAGGCACGATATCTGTGCCACTAGTAAACAATGGTACCAAAACAATAGCCGTTGCAGGCGGTGCTTCTTCGGAGAATACCCCAGTAAAGTCGGCCATCACAAAATACAAAACACTCGCAACAGGCAAATTCGATATGCAAGACGTCGCAATCGTCAGCCTAAACATCCTCACTGGCAGAAAGCACCAGATCAGAGCACACTGCGCACAGATTCTCGGATGCCCCGTGCTTGGCGACTCAAAATACACCGAAAACAACAAAGCAGCTGAAAGTAGAAACATGTTTCTTCATCTCTATCGGCTGTCTATAAAGCCAGACATTTCGGTCAAGGCGCCGTTCCCAAGATTCTGGTCCGACGTGTTCAAGCAACTAAACATTTCATTTTCCAAGAGCAAAAGGACGGGTTAATGGAAAAAAAAAATAGAAATGCTACATGCCATCGCCGTAAATGTCAAGAACCCGTTGTCTAGCACGCTTCTTGCTCTTTTTATTATTCTCCTTTGTTTGCTCCATCTCCATCTCCATTACAATGGCGTCATTGCCATCGATCAGCTCTTTGGACGTTGCATCCTTTCGCATTTGGTCAACCACAGCAACCGCCCGGGTACTATCGCCATCCAACGGCTGTGGCAATGTCAGACTATCTGTGTGCGGGAGCCTTGCGGCAATTGCCTTGGTTCTGTTGCCTGATAAGCTGTCCGGGCAAGACGGAAGACTGGGCAGCCATTCCAAAAGCACCGCATACAAGGCCGTCAAGTCCTGATGCCAAATACCAAGCAGCATATGCAGACGGGACGAAAGCCCTTGGACCACCAGCGACAGCGGCATAAACAGCGTTTGCGCAACCTGAGCAGTGAAATGAATATACACGTTGCAACATATGGCCTGGATCTTGCTAACAAGCCGCGCAACATGCGCTATGCGACCAGCAAATGCCGTCATGCTGTGTTGGCACGGAAGCGCCGCCCAGCTGGACACCTTGCGCGCGCCCTTTGCTGTACCTGGATTATAAAACGCCTGTGCGATACGCTCAAAAAGATCATGCAGTTTCACTTGCTCCAAGATCCGCAGCGCTCGCCGAAGCTCGTACAGCCGCCGGAAGTACGTAGCGTTCTTGTGCTGGTTCCAGTTGCGATAAAAGATGCGCCCCAGCAGTCGCCGGTCATGCGGCACTTCTTGGCGCATAAACGTTGACGAGCGCCGTGTAAACTCGCTGAGGCTCCGCGCGTGGTCCCAGCCGCCTACGTTTCTGAATACCGGGTTTGCAATGCTACCCTTGCTGGTCTCGAATTTTGATCGCGGCACCGAATGGCATTCGGGCAACGTAAATGTTCTAGCATTGAAATCCATTGACTGTCCCCTTTTTGAAATAAAATATACAAATACCGAAAGACGAATAATGTTTATCGACTTGATTATCGATAAATATGAATTTTCTACAATAGCGCACATGACTCGAGTATGGACGACTGTCACATGACGGAACCGGAGGCTTGCTTACAATTAAGAAGATGCCCAGACATTGCTGGTGCCGTCATCTCCGTCTCTAGCAGCCGGTACTGGATCTGCGGAGGTGGGCGGTAGTCTATCAGACGTGTGCTTGAACGCCGGATCATGGCACGTGAACAGCGCAGACCAGTACTGGATGTAGCCCGGATCGGGCACAATAACCCGCCGCTGGTGACTATCGGTGCTTTCCATATACAGCTGGTTCTGGTACACTGAGCTGTCGCTGGAAATGCGCTGCCACACCCACGCCCACACGCTTTGCGTGTTTTGCACAAAATCCAAGGCATCGCGCTCCCTCATGTTGTTGCCAACGAAGGTGCCAAACTGCGCCGAGTGCAAGTGGTAAAACAGGTCGAGCAAGAGATCCTCGTTAAACTCAAACATGGTCGGATGCTGGACCCAGATCTGGTACACGCAGTCGAGAAACTGCTGGAACACTGGGCTCGTCTCGTGGTCGTGTTTGGCACGACCTAGTCGGAACCCACTGCTGCTAGCAGACGATTTCCCGCTTTCTGAACGATCTGGCGTGACATAGTTCGACTGCAGCTCCGGGTACTCTGAGACAAACGGGTCCAGGTTTTCCTCGTCCTCCATGTTGTCGCTAGCAGCCTGGATCGCCGATGATATGCGCGACTGCACCCCGCGCAGGGCACGCGATGCAAAGCGCCCAAACATCGATGTGCCAGTTTGCAGAATATCGGATTCGTCGCCGTCGCCGCCACTGGTGCTGGTATTGTCGTCGCTGGCTGGGGCGCCGCCATTGTTGTCGTCGCTGCTGGATTTATTGGCGGCTTTTGCTCTACTTACCTTGAACTTGTCCAGGTGGCCTGTATGGCCGCAGCGCAAGGAGAACTGGTGCCCAAAGGATACCCACTCCTTCTCGATAAGCACAGCAAACCCCTTGATCGTGCGATAGTACGGATCCAAGCAGAGCTGCGCAAGACTGGTGAGCTGCGCCGTGCGGTCCCAGCCATCGGAGCAGTGGACCAGCACGTGGTTCCCTGCATCGATAGCCTCGACGATGGTCCGCACGCCAACCATGATGTTGCCGATATGCCGTAGCCAATTGGTTTTGGAGCCCTGGATGCGCGCAACGACTCCGCGAGGAGGGCGCTCGGGCGATGCGGAGGAGGAGGAGGGATCGTGCTGCTCGACTGCCTGCATCGCATCAACCATCTTGTTCAGCGCATCGCGCATCACATGGATGTTGTCGATGCCCAGATACTCCTTGCGACACCGCTTATAATGGTCCATGTTTTCGGATCCTGCGCCAACCGCACGATTGACTACGGCGTTGGTTGTCGGCCGCGCATCAATGATGATGTTGTTCCGCTCGTTCCCGTACCGCGGAGCCACGCCTTGCGGTTCAGAAGTCGCCAGAATGGCTTCAACCAGCTTCTCGTCCTGCACAGACCGCGCCTGCTTCAAACCGACCATGGGCTGGCTGGACCGCGTCATGCTTGCTTTGTTCGGATGCAAGTAGCACAGCACTGGGAGCCGCGATTTGCTGCGATGCTTGGCGGCGTACGTCAGCGTTGTGTCGCTGATCTTGGCAGGCACCACTAGCACCGGCGGGTATGTCGGACACAGCTGGTACTTGCGGTTGATATCGGAGAGGCGCCAAAACTGGCCAACCTCTGACTTACCCACACCCATGCGCCCAAACTCGTCCTTCGGGCTATACAACGACCAACCGACTTTGTCAGGCTCGGGGTGCGGCGGCGCATAGTCAAAGGCATACAGCTGCTTGACCGACCGCACAGTAGCCAGGTACTTCATGGTTGCAAATACGTCGTATAGCTTGCGCACATCGTCGCATCGCAGAGTGAAGAACAGAAAGTGCTGGCATCGCACGTTGATGGAACCCTCGAGCGCCCACTGCGAAAGTTCCTCTCGCGTATACGGGTGCTGCTTGGGAAGCAGCTTGGGCGGCCGTACTAGCTCTGCCGAGTGAAGCAGCGGGTAGCCAAGCCATAGCTCCAAATTCTCGGGCGCTGTGAAAATGAGGTGGTGTGTGGTCAGATGCAAGGTGCCAATGTACTCGGCGTCTTCGTCGGCGCTTGTGCGCACCAGGCGCATTCGTTCGACCTTTGTAACGCGAATAAAGTCCATTTGGTAGTGTAATTAAGGTTTTCGGAAAAGGTAAATCAAGTACATGGAGACAAGTTAAAAAAAAATAAAAAAAATGAACCAGGATAAAGAAACAAAAAAGAAGTGATTCTTTGAAAGGTGAGGAGAGAAAAGGAGAACGGCAGTGATTTCCTTTATCTTTCTTTTTTTTTTATTTGGTCACCATTGTTGTTGAGGTGGCGGATAATAATCCATCGTCCCTGTTTGAGAAGGAGGATGCTGCATTTGCGCTTGGTAGTAATACTGCTGCTGTTGCTGCTGCTGCTGTGGCTGAATCTGCTCTACAGGCATGTTCTTTTGCGCCTGCGCTGCCAGCAACCGCTCTGCCGCCGACCCATGCCGCTCGCCTCTGGCATCCTTCTTGAACGAATAATTGACAGTCACCGGTTTGTTTGCCAAGTACTGGCCATTCAGCGCCTCAATGGCCGCATCCGCCGCCTCAAACGTCGCATACCCAACAAACGCAAAGCCCTTTGAGCTATTCGAAAGCGCATCCCGCGCAATCTTGGGCGGCTGCACCATCTGCCCAAAGACGCCAAATGTGTCGTACAGCAACTTCTCGTCCACTTGCACGTCCAGGTTGCCGATAAACAGCTTGGCGCCAACGTCTTGCGTCCGCCTGTCGGTCGACGACTTGTTGATCCGCATTGGCTTTCCGTAAAGCTTCACCATGTTCATCACCTTCACCGCGTAGTCGCAGTCCTCTGCGCTCTGGAACTCGCAGAACCCGTACCCTTGCGATGACTGCGTGATCCGGTCCTTTGGCAAATGCACGTTGACTACGGGCCCCACTTGCACCATTAGCTCCCACACGAGCTCGTCCGTTACGCGGTCGTCCAGGTTGCCAATGTATACCGTAGCCTCTTGGTTCCGCTCAAACTTTTGCGCCATTCTAATAACAAGTCCAATTACAACAACGATATCAGGAATATACCGACGAGAAACCCCCCACCGGCTGAACAGCGTAAATAAATAAATAAAAAAAACGTCCGAAACCAAGAATGGTTATGCGCCAGAATCACGTGAACAAGGATCAGTCGTTGTGTTTGTTTGCAAACGCCTTCTTCAGGTCGTACTCGCTGGCACCATCGCACTTTGTGAAGACGCCATTCTCGGTGACGATTGCCGAGATCAGACTCGCTGGCGTGACATCAAAGCTCGGGTTCCATGCACGGGTGTGCAGCGGGGCGACCTGGAGAATCTCCTTCTCCAAGACAGCAGCAGCAGCAGCAGCAGCAGCTGTGCCTTCGATTGACGCCTTGGTGAATCCAGTCGCGGTTGTGATCTCCAGCTCGCTGCGCTCCTCAATGACAATCTCTTTGCCCGAAGCCAGCTCCAGATCAACGCTCGTCGTAGGCGCAGCCACAATAAACAGGCGGCCATGGTACTGGGCGGTGATAGCCAGCTGGTACGTTCCTATCTTGTTTGCAGTGTCGCCGTTTGCAGCCACACGGTCTGCGCCCACAACGATCGCAACTATGGACGAATCGCCAGCCAAGAGGGCGGAGACCGCCGAGTCGCACACAAGCGTTGCTGGGATCTCCTCAGCCAGAAGCTCATAGCTGGTCAGCCTCGCGCCCTGGTTGTATGGCCTGGTTTCTGTGAAATACACATGGTCCAGCCTTCGCTGCGCCTCGTCCTCCTTTTGGTACAGCGACAGGACGATGCCAAGCGCCGTCCCATGGCCCGCTGTCGCTAGCGCTCCCGTGTTGCAGTGGGTCAACACTTTGATTCCCCGATGATCGTGGGCCTCACTCTGTGCCTCAATGTACTGGGCGCCATTCAACCCGATGCGCTGGTTGTCAGCTACATCGGCAGCAAGCATGGCTTCCGCCGCCGCCACATACGCCTCAGCAACGTTCTCCCCGCTTGCTGCAGCTTTAGCCACGGTTTGCTTGAGCTTCCGGATCGCATCAAATAAGTTGACTGCTGTTGGCCGCGATGTGCCCAGGTAGTCAAGTCTGCTGTTGATAAAGTCGGCTGCTGTGCCCTCATCGCACTCGCCATGTCGAGCGACTGCTACCTCGGCAGCCAGAGACAAGGCCGCGACAATGGCAATGGCTGGCGCTCCGCGTGTCTGCATCGTGGCGATTGCGTAGTGGCCTGCGGCACTGTCCTTGATCTCGACGTATTCGCTGGCATGCGGCAGAAGCAGCTGGTTAAGAATCGATAGTCTGGGACGGTCCCAGCGAATCGCCTGAAGCTTACTGTTCGCTATAGTTGCTGCACACATTGGTTCGTTTCCGTTACACACACATAAAAAACAAAAAAGTAAAAGGATCACATTCAGAAGAGAAGAGAAGAGAAGAGAAGAGATGAGAAAAAAGATAAAGAGCTAGCAGAATAATAAAAAAAAAGTATTGAGAAAGTGAAAATCGGATCTCCTCCCCTACAGGATCAACAATTGAAATCAGACAGTCAGAAGAAGCTCTGTGTACTTGGGCAGCGGCCAGTGCTTATCAGCAACAACAATCTCCAGCGCATCGGCGGCGTCGCGCAGACGGCTAATGGCAGGCACAACGTTGTCGCAAGCGGCCTGTGCATGCTCGTTGGCGTCATCGCTCTCGTTGTCGACAAGGTCGGCCACAGCAACCGAGAGCTTCTTGAGCTCCGTCTGCAGGGTCAACACCAGTGGCGTCAGCTCCTCCAGCGCAGCGACCTCAGGCGAGCGGTCGACGCCAAGAGTCACAAGCGCAGCAGCCGACTCGGCGATAGACTTGCGGTAGTCAAAGGCCGCCGGCAGGATCTGCTGGGCCACCAGCGTCTTCAGGGTCTCAGCCTCAATGATGATGTCCTTGGCGTAGCGCTCGTTCAGGATGTGGTAGCGCGAACGCAGCTCGCTCTCAGTGAAAATGCCAGTCTCCTTGGTCAGCATGTTGACGTGCTTCTCATTGAGCAAGTACGTGAAAGCCTCAGGCGTGGTCTTGATGTTGGGCAGACCGCGGCGCTCGGCCTCCGCAACCCACTCAGCCGAGTAGTTGTCGCCCTCGAAGCGCACAGCCTTTGTCAGCTTGATGAACTTGCGGATGACAGTCAGCTTGTCGTCGTCAGACAGCGAAGGCTTGGAGCCCATCTGCGCGCGCAGGGCGTCAGTGATCTCGTGGATCGCAGCAGTCACCGCGCAGTTCAGCACTGTGACTGGGAACGACGGCGACTGCTTGGAGCCTACCGCGCGGAACTCGAACTTGTTGCCAGTGAAGGCAAACGGCGACGTACGGTTGCGATCCGTCAGGTCACGCGAGATGTGCGGCAGCCCTGATACCTTCAGATCCAGAATGGTACCGCCGACCTTGATCGACTGGAACTGCGGCACGCTAAAGTTCTTGATCGGCCTGTTCTCCTCGATCGCATCAAGAACCTCGTTAAGCTGATCGCCCAGGAACGCCGAGATGATGCCTGGCGGCGCCTCCTGCGCGCCCAGGCGGTGGTCGTTCGATGACGACGAAATCGCCACACGCAGCAGCGGCGCATGCTGGTCCAGCGCGCGCAGAACCGCCAGCAGGAAGATGACAAAGCGGTAGTTGGTCTCTGGGCGCACAGTCGGATCAAGCAGGTTCTCTCCGCGGTCTGTGGCAATCGCCCAGTTGCAGTGCTTGCCGGAACCGTTGATGCCCTTGAACGGCTTCTCGTGGTACAGCACACGCAGGTTATGGCGATGCGCCACCTTGTGCAGAACATCCATGGTCTGCAAGTTGTGGTCGACGGCAACCGACGCCTCCTCAAAGATAGGCGCAACCTCGAACTGCGCTGGCGCGACCTCGTTGTGGCGCGTCTTGATGGGAATACCCAGGCGCAGGCACTCGAGCTCCATCTCGCTGATCGCATTTAGCACGCGGCTAGGAATGCGTCCAAAGTAGTGGTCCTCGAGCTGCTGGTGGCGCGGCGGCAGCTGTCCCACAAGCGTGCGCCCGGTGATCTTCAGGTCCGGCCTCAGCGAGTACATCTTGCGATCCACAAGGAAGAACTCCTGCTCGGTTCCCAGCGTCGTGTACACGTAGCTGACATGCGCCTCAGGCTCCAGCAGATTGACGAGCCCCGCAGACGCACGTGACAGCACGCTGTTGGACCGCAGCAGAACTGTCTTCTCGTCCAGCGCGTCGCCGTTGTACGAAATGTACACCGACGGAATGTATAGGATGGAGGTACCGTTGGGGCCCTGCTGCACAAACATCGAGCTCGAGGTATCCCAGATCGTGTATCCGCGCGCCTCAAACGTCGTGCGCATGCCGCCTGACGGGAACGACGATGCGTCGGGCTCCGACTGCAGCAGCTGGCTGCCCGAGAACTGGTCGAAAGGCGTGTTCTCCTCGCCTCCCGGCGTAAAGTTGGTTACCAGCGACAGGAACGCGTCATGCTTCTCGGCAGTCGATCCGGTCTGCGGCTGGAACCAGTGCGTGTAGTGCGTGGCGCCGCGGTCCATGGCCCACACGCGCACCGCATGCGCAATCGAGTCGGCAGTGGTCTTGTCGAGGTTCTGGCGTCCGCGACGTTGCTTGAGGAAACTGGCAAAGATGGGCTTGGGCAGCGCCTTGGCCATCGTCTTGAGCGTAAAGACGTTCTCTCCAAATATCTCTGACGGATATCTGGGCTTGCCGTCGGCCTTGTGCGGGTACTGGATATCGCGCTTCTCGCCGGTCGAGGCCGAGACGAGGGCGTTCTTGCGAAGTTCAAATGCGCTCATTCTAATAATTGAATAGTATGATATGATGGGAGGGGAATGATAAGCGAAAGTTCGATTCTCGTATTCTCAGCCAGGAGACAGCAATAGATAAAGGGGGGAAGAAGAATGACCAGGTTCTAAATCAGAACATGATACGGAAACCGGATGGACTGCTATTAATGACGCATACAACCGTTTTACAAAGAAAGCTTTACCTCTTTTCAAGCAAATAGAATCGGATGGATCAAGTGGGGGGTTGTTATTTTATTTTTACCAAATGCGTAAATGGTAGCAGGCTGGATACGGCAAGAAATATAGCTTTTCCCCAACAGAAAAATAGTATAGCTAATAAAAGGAAGAAGAAAGGGCTCGGTGAAGTATAAGCAAAGAGATAGTGGCAAGGTAAAAACGAATGGAGTGGGAAGGACCACAATGTTCCTTTTTATATTCCTCGTGGAAATAAAGCGGAGGAGGGCCGTTTGGAATACGTTATTCTCCCCCTTGTCCGGGACAAAAAAGAAAGTGCAGTAAACAACAGACGGCCTGTGGGTCGTGTGAGAGAATACAAGGCCAACAAGCGCTTGGACATTGGAGTGAAAATAAAAAAGCCCCTGGGAAAGCAAGGCCCATTTCAAGCGGAGGCTTTTGATATTTTTATATCATGTTCACGCCACAGCAACAGCGTGCATTATCATAACCTCCATCAGTCCATACAGAAGGCGGTTTCCCGTTATCAGCACGGCATCTTTGAAGAACTTCACAGCATCTGATCAGCGCAAGATCATGGCCGCTAAAATAAACAGGCTTTGTAAAAATAAATAGAAACTCATGAAATCGAAAGCGAGAGGAAAAAAAAAAAGGAGTTAGGCGTAGAATTTTTTGTTGATGAGGTACACAAGCAGATTCGTGTTGACAACCACGCTGCCCTCATACAGCGTCATTGTCTGGACATTGTCGTACTGCAGCTGGAGCAGATCCTGCATGCGGATCTCGCAGCCACCGCCTGGCATCTTGACGCCCATCAGGCTGACCTGCGCATCAAAGACGCCAGCCTCGTCAGACGAGATGGTCAGACTGATCTTGTCCAGCTGGCGCGGCGGATAGCCCTCGACGCTGACGATGACGCCCTTGTAGTACAGCTTCTCGGCCGAGTACTTGTACGACCCGAACCGAGGCACCCGGCCTGACCGCTGCAGATCGCGCATATGGAAGTACTGGCGCGTGAACGGCAGCACCGAATGCATCCGACGCGCCTGACGCGACTGCGCGGCGCCAACCGAAGAGTCGCCGCCAGCCGCCAGCTTCTTGGTGCACGAATCCAGGTACTGCTCGTACGACTGGCGCTGCGACTCGAGGTAATCAGATTTTTCTTTCAGGTTCAGAAGCGTGATGCGGATCCGGCGCATCTCCGCCCGTCGCCGCTCGCGCCGCTGCGCCTTTGTGCGGATGTCGCGCGCAACAGCGTTAAGCATCCCCTGGTACCCGTCGCTACGCCTGACGCGGAACACGTTTGCATACGCTGGCTTCACCGCGGACTGCTGTTGCTGTTGCTGCTGTTGCTGGGCAGATTGCTTGCTCGACAGGTTGTTGCCAGTGCCAATGTTGGACTTGCGTGTGCGCTCGACCCAGCGCTCCGCCTCCAGCACACGCATGGCCTTTGCGACCTGGCGCTTCAGCTCGGAGAATGTCATTTGCGACAGCTCGCGGACGACCTTTTCGCCAGGCAACGCAGGAGCCGGTGGCGGCGGTCCCTGTTGCTGTTGCGTAGCGGGCGAGCTCCGTCCAGACAGCGATGACGAGCTGCCATTTCTCTTCCGGTTGCTGGCAGCCAGCGCACTCGACGGGCGCGCTCCGTTTGTTAGAGGATTGTTAAGAGTGGTCGTCGACATGCTCGCAAACAATGCCTCTTGGTTCTCGCGCAACAGGGCCGCTTGCTGCTGGGCCTCCCACTGGCGCTGCCATTGGATAATGTGTTTCTGGCGACGCTCCTCCAGCTTGGCCAGCTCCAACTGGATAGCCGCGCGCCAACGGGACTCATCCTCGACTGTGACCTTGCGCTCCAAGATCTCAAGCAATGAAGTGCCCGACTGGACACGCAAAATCGACAGCCACTTGCGCTTAGTCTCGAGGAACAGACGATGCAGCTTGGCTGCGCGCTCGGCCTTGGCATGGACGGCCTCCTTTGCCGTTGGCTGGTGCCGCAGAAGCCCGCCGCTGCTGTACGTCGCTTGGCTGGCAGAGATCGCAGCGTCGCTCAGGATCTGCGACGCCGACGCTGCCAGCACTGACGTCGCAGAGCTGCCCGACATGATGGTGATTGCGTCGTCCGCGAACCGATCAGCCAGATCCAGCTGGATCTCATGGCGCGAGTACGTGTCGACGCGGGTGCGCGGAGCTGCGCCCAGATCCTGCAAGATGACGCGCAGCGGGTCCTCGAGCACAAGCACGCGGCCGTTGCCAGTGGTGGTGCTGGAGCCGTCGGCAGCAGGCCGCTCAACCAGCACCGTACCTTGCGGGATCGCATCAGCCAGATCCGTATCGTCGTCGTCCTCGTTGCCGCCGTCAATTCCAACAGCACCACTGCCTTGCTCGGCACTGCCGCTACCGTTAGCCATGCCATTGGCGCGGTCTTCCTCCTGCTTGCGCCGCCGCTCGATGATGCCAATGACGGCCTCGTACGAGCCAAAGCGCTGCTTGATCTGCTCGGGAATCGGCGGCGCAATGCTGTCCAGGTTGGCCTCGAGCGCCTGATGGATCGCCTGGATCTCGCCAACGCTCATCAGAACCGTCGGCTTGTTCAGGGTGGCCAGATCTGTGAACTCGTCGACTTGGAAGAACACCTCGGGGTCGACAACCTCGGTAACCTCAAACGAGTACGACAGGAACTTGGCCGATGTGTACCCGACGTAGTTGTTGAGCGGCTGCAGGAACATATTGTCCTCGTTAAAGTGCTTGCCAACACTGACCTGGTTCAGCATCTTGGCAATCTCAGCCAGGTTCTTGCGCTGCAGCGGCGAAATCGTGGTCTCAATGACGTCGAACGACTCGGGCGCCACAATCGCCGGGTTGATGTAGCGGTAGTACACCAAGTGACCCACAATCTTCATCACTTGCGACTCAGGCTCGTCGGGGAACTTTGCCGTCAGAGCGCGCCGCAGCTCACGTGCAATGTACCGCATGCCGTACGGCATTTGGCCTAGGGAGCCCTGGATCGCCGCTATGAACTCATCCGCAAGCACACGCAGCTGCCGCAGATGCCGGATAAACGTCGTGCGCGTTTCCATGTCGTTGAGCGCATCCTCGCGCGAAATGTCGTAGGGCCTGCGCGACTTTTCGCCCGTGCGCGACTCCTCCTCGCGGATCAGCGTGCGGTAGATCGCCAGAGGATCCGACTCCAGATCCAGGTCAGGGTCCTCAATGACTTTCTTGATTGTCGGCTGCAGCAGGTCGCGCAGGTACTTGCGCTCCTTGGCGCCCCGGTTGTAGTGCACCGCTAGCTTGATGAAGATCGGGTTGCCGCGCAGGAACTCGGACAGCGTGTAGATCGCAGACAGCTCGATCTGGATAGCCGCGCAAAACAGCTTCAGCAAAAGATACTCCTCGCGCGCGTTCTGCGCAAAGCCGAACAGCGTCAGGACGATTGTCTCGATCAGTTTCGAAATCGATATGTCCTCGCCACCGGCGGGCTCGCCAGAAGCTGTCTGCGCGGGCCGCATCGACTTGGACCCGTTCTGGTTCAGAAGGAACAGTAGGCGTGCCAGGTACAAGGGCTGCGTTTGCAGCAAGTAGAACAGGTTCTGGTACCCCTCCAGCCGCCTGCGCGACTCCTTGTCCATGTTGCGCAGCGAGTAGAGCGACCCAGCGCTGTCAGCCATGGATGGATACGCGCCACGCAAGATGCCAACGTTGATGGTGCTGTTGCTGTTTCCGCTGGGCGCCAGCGGCCGACGCACCTCGTCGAGGAAGCGGAAGTGGCGCTTTGTCTGGCGCAGAACTTCCTCCAGCGAAATGCGGTTGCGCACAAGCAGCGCAATCTTGATATCCAAGTGGTCAAGCACCCGGCCGGTCTGTTGGTTCTCGCGGATCTGGCGCACAGCCTTCTGGCGCAGCCGCTCGAGCTCAAGCTCCTCCTCCAGGTCCTGGTCAGTGTCCTCAAGCAGCGGCGCACAGCTCTGCACAATCTTGGGAGTCGGCGGCGTGTCTTCGACTGTCAGCGTGCGGTATGCCTTGCCAGCCAGCTTTGCGCGATACATGTTTTGCATCTTGACTACGACGTTGATGTTGCGGCGCAAGTGTGTGGTGCGGTCCTTCAGGCGCTGGCGCACCAAGTATCCGCGGGACAGCGCTTGGATGCGCCGAACCGCCGACTCGACGCGGCCCCACATCGAGAGTCGGTCGCCGACCTCTGTACGCACAAAGTAGCCGCGGCACAGCGCTTGGAACTGGACTATGGCTGCAGTCCATCCGCGCATCTCCGTGTATACTTTGCGCGCCAGACGCCCGCGCACAAGCGATTGCACCCCGACGATGCGCCGCTCGAGCTCCATGCGCTCAGACTCGAGACGCTCCTGCATTTTGCGCTCGGCCTCCTCCCACTCGGCTTGCTCCTTTTGGGCCTTTTCTCTCGCTGCCTTCTCCTTTGCAGCTTTCTCTTTGGCAGATCGTTCTTTCTCGATCCGTTCCTTCTCCGTTCGCTCCTTGCGCGCACGCTCCTCCAGCACTTGTTCAAGACGGAACTCTTCCTCCTCCTGTTGCTTGCGCCGCTCCTCTTCCGCGGCTGCTTCTGCTGCTGCTACTTCGTCGCGGTACGTTTGGAGCTGGCGCTTGGCAAGAACCTCGCGTGCAAGGCACTGCATTGTGGTCGCCGAGTCGACCATGCGCATGTAGCGGCGCGCCTGGCGCTTTTCCTCGACTAGCCGCTCGGCCAGCCTCTGGCGCGCCATTGACTGGCATTGCACCACAATATCGATTCGACGCTGCCAATACAGCTTGGCCTTTTCCATGCGCTCAACCGACGGGTCGTCAAGGTAGCTGACATCCTCATTGAACGCAACTGACCTCTGCTCCGTCAGTTCCTCATCATCACTATCGTCTTCTTCTTCATCATCTTCGTCATCCTGGTCGTTCCAGTCTTCTGGCTGAAGCGGACACACCTGGCGAGACAGACGCGGACGACGGTCGCCAATACTGGAGTCAATGTTTTGGAAGGACGGCATATTGGCGCCCAAGTTATCGAGCTCAGCCTGCGTCTGCTTGAGCTGGTCCTCCGAGAACTCAAGATGACCCACAAGGTCGCGCATCTCTGGGGCAATGCCCATACGCAACAAAAAGTGACTGAGCGCATGCAAGCAATAGATGACGCGGGGCATATTCTTGCGGTCGTACAAGTCGGTCAGCTCAAAGTGGAACAACCGGGGGAGGCGCACTTGGCGGATAGCGCTAAGGAAGAAGTTGATATTGTCGGTGTACTTGAAGACAAAGCGGCGGCGCACTCCGTTAGTCAGCAGCTTTGGAGCCCCGCCTTCCTTGGCACTTTGCACAGACTTGTCCTCGTATATCTTGCCCACCGCCTCTGGGCAAAACTGTTGCGCAAGCTTGGCCAGCGCCACTCCGTCGCGCAGCGAGTCCTCGAGGCTTTCGATGCTCGGCAGCGGCTCCTTGATGCACGCCTCGATCCATTCCTTGGCCTCGCTCACGTGACACAGGTACTCGTATGCGGCCAGGTTCTGGCGCTCGACATCGCACCAGTTCTTGTTGCGCATAAACAAGTGCACTCCATTCGTCGCCTGCTGGGCCTGAAGGCGCGAAGAGTCTGCCGACATTCCCTCGCGCTGCTGCAGCTTGTGCCGCCCCTTGAGCCCCATGACGCTGGGCGAGTCTGGAATATCCACCATTAGCGAGCTCAGCGGCCGAGGCATCGCTGACGCGTCGGCTGCCACTGTTCTGCTGCGACCGCGCAGTCCAGCCACCGGAAGAACGCTGGCAGCCAAGTAGTCGTGGGTGTCGACAGCATCCCTTTTGTACTGCTCCTGGATACTGTATGCGCCTTTGCTGTCAACCTCGCCAAAATTAGAGTCTATGGCAAACGTGTTTGCACGTGGACGGTTGCCCGCATTCATCCTTCTTTTGAGTGTTGCTTTGCTGGGTGTGCCTTGTGTCTATTAGAATATGAGTGTACAGGTAATGTGAGGAAAGTGCAATAATAACGAAACACGCCAATACTGAAATATATGGAAAAAAAAAATAAACACTCGGGAAAAAAGGGAAAAATAAATAGTTTTATTTTTTTTATTTCGTCCTCCTGGTCTTTCGAGTCTCATGCATCCAGTTCCTCTTTCACACCCGCCCCCCATTTCGCGGCCAGCCAATTGTTTTCACTTTCCAATTGACATAAACAAAAGCTGCTTGACCCTATTATTTCTTTGTAGGTTTTTTTTTTGTTTTTCGAAGAGGAAAGATTTATCGGGTGACCTTTCTCTGCTTGTTTCCTTTGAGTTCTATGAAGGGACCTTTGCCGCCCGCCTCTTGTCCCCTCTCTCCCCACTTTCAAGAGAATGGCCTGGATGAGCTGAATCCAAAATGGAGCTGAACTGGTCTATGACACGAATAACGCTGGTTTGGGTAAAAACACAAATGTCTCGCAACCGCCACATTGGGACAGTTTTGAAAATCAGCTTTTTTTAAAGTCCAAATAAATGTGCGGAGAACAAACATCACCCACCTTTCTTCCTCCTTCCTCCCCCCCAAATCACTTTTCTTCCTCTTCGTTCTTTCCAGCACTTTATACCTTGTACTTTTCTTCTTCTTCTTCTTCTCTGCCTGCTAAGAAGGATGGCAAACATCACGATTTCGCCAACAAACCCGCACGAGCGGATCCTGTCGGCCAAGCGGATCTCTCGCATAGTCTTCATCGGACTTCTTCTTGACATCCTCTCATTCACCATCATTTTGCCACTGCTTCCACGGTCGCTCGAAGCATACAAGGCGCGCGAAGGCTCGGACCCAACGACGCTCCTGGGCAGCGCACTGTACTGGGTAAGCGTTCTTCGCGAGTACATTCTCAAACACAGCAGCCCCCACAGCCCAGGGTTCTTGCAACAAGGGCCCCGCGCAGATATGGTTCTGCTAGGCGGGTTGATTGGCTCCCTATACTCCCTGCTGCAATGCCTGGTGGCACCTGTGATTGGACGGGTGGCTGATAAGATCGGGCGGCGACGTACGCTGATGGTTTGCATGGCTGGCAACATCGCATGGACCGTGGTCTGGGTATTCGCCGGCAGCTTCGAGACCTTTCTGGTAGCGCGTATCATTGCGGGGCTAAGCGAGGGCAACGTGCAGCTGTCAAACACCATTATTGCTGACGTCACTGATCCGCAAACGCGGTCGCACGGGATGGCGCTTGTAGGCATTGCGTTTGCCATAGGGTTTACGCTGGGACCCTCGATCGGCGCATACTTTGCCCAGCTCAACCCCGACTTGCTACTCTCTGGGGGCTCTACGGTATTTGAGTACGCACCCTTCGCGATGGCCGCGCTGTTCTCGCTGGTGTTGCTTATCGTCGAATGCGTGTACCTGTTTGTCCGGCTGCCCGAAACGCTGCACTACGCTTCACGCGCCACCAACACCAATGGTAGCAAAGCAAAGGAGGCCAGTAAATCCACACCCGTTGCTCTTCTCCGCCGCCTCAACTACTTGCACTTTGCGTACCTGTTCTTTTTCTCTGGAATGGAGTACACGCTGACCTTCCTGACGCATGACAAATTCGGATTCACAAACGCACAGCAAGGCAAGCTCCTTGGATTCGTCGGTATAACGTCCACGTTGATCCAAGGCGGCTACGTGCGGCGCATCAAGAGCAAACCGAGCAAAAGGACCAGGGACAAATCGCTTGTTTCGCAGGGCATGGTTGGCTGTGCGTTTGGGCTATTCAGTATTGCCTTCTGTTGCCTCAAGATCGAAGCAAACGATGCGAATGCAGAATGGTGGCTGTGGTGCGGGGCGATTGGCTTGGCTTTGGCGTCTGCTACTGTTGTCAATTGCCTCAATTCGCTGGTCTCGCTCGTTGCCAACCGCTCCGGCGGCGGCAGCGATATCGGCAGAAGACTGGGCGACTTTAGGTCCGCTGGCCAAATCGGCCGCGCCTTGGGCCCAATGTTTGCATGCTCGGTTTACTGGCTGTCAGGCGCAGCAACGTGCTACATGGCTGGCGCTGCAGCGGTCTCGCTGATTGCGCTGCTTTTCATTGCCACCGTCCCGGCTTACAATGCTACCATCGACAGCAGCAACGACATCAAAAAGTCAGAGTAAGATAATTATTTCCAAATCGTTTGAATCTCTCCAGTTTTAAAATTACATTGTTTGGAAATAAAGGCGGTTTTAAAATACGCAAGTGCTTACGCCATAAATGGACTTGACTCTAGTGGGGCAGCATGTTGTCTGGGTTGCCAGATACCGGATCAATCGCGTGGACCGGCACGCCATTGGATGCTGGCGGAATGGCAGCAATGATATTTTTGGCCTGTTCGCTCTCCGGCCCGCTTCCGAACAACAATGGCTGCTGCAGCGACAAGGACGACATCCCCAGCGGCAGACTGTCTGTCCCAAACACGCCGTTCGCTTTGGCAACAGGACATTCGCGGTGCGCAGCCAACATGGCCCGCATTTGCAGCGCTTGCTCACGCAAGTGCATGTACTCTGAGTGCAGCCGCTTATTCTCCATTATCACGTAGTCGTGCCGGTCTTGGAGCTCCTGCAGTTGCTTCTTCTTGCGCTGTCTGCACTTGAGCGCCGCTACCCGGTTGCGCTCAAGGAACTGCTGTCGCTTATCGTCGTCATCCTCTTCTTCTTCCCCATCTTCTTCTTCGTTTACCGGTGCCTGTTGTGCTGTTGTCGATGCAGGGCCGCTTGTCCTTATTGCGCTTCTAGCGCGCTTTGCTGTGCCACTGCCGCTAGCAACCCGTTTGCGTGGAGCAGCAGGCGTTGCCGATTCGCTGCCGGTTTTGCTTGACCGGGCACGCTTGGCTCGCGACGGCGGCGACGGCTTGGACAAAGCATTGGCTTTCTGCGGCGACTCAGTCGGCATACTCACGCCAGGTATTTCGACTGCTGGGCGCTTGAGTGCATACTGCTGCCCATCTCTGCTGCCGCCAACACTCATTACCGCTGACAACGACATGTCTTCTTCCATCTGCTGCTGCTGCTGCTGTTGTTGTTGCGTCATGGCTGTTGGCGCTGGCTGCTGCCTATCAACATGCTTCCTTTTGGCGGCTATATGCAACGAGCCGCCAGGCGTAGCCATGATGTCGTGGCCATCCATGGTGGCGCGAATCACCGCCTGAAGCCCTGGCGTCGTAGCCAGCGATGTTTCCAAGGGCCCCGCCGTTATCACCGGATGCGTTTGGCCCGACATGAACGGCGTCAATCCTGTGTGCAATAGAGGATCCGAAAGGCCCAGCCGCGGTGTCGTCCTCGCTTGCGGTTTAAACAGACTGTCAGCTGCAGGCCCGCCCAGCATCGCCGGCGATAGCGGTCCGCTGCGTAGCGATTCAGGGCCCCACGCCTCGCTTATTTTGGACGCATGCAAAGGCGTTGTGATGGCCGTTACTGGAGGCAAGATGATCCTTTGCACCGACCTGGTTGACGATCCTGATGATGCTGATTGCAGCGGCTCTGCATAAGAAGGTGTGGTTATAAAGTTGTCTGGCTTTTCCTGTTGTCCGCTGGCACTTGATGGTGGCGTCTCTTTGGTTCTGAGGGTTTCTGACTCTGGTGATGACGAGGCTGCGCTTGGGCTCTTTGTCGCACTCTCTAGCAACGACTCGGCAATCTTTTCCGACGACCGCACACGCGAAAAGCTCTGCTCAAAGGGATTAGGCTCAAGCTCAAGCTTTGATGTCCTACGCTTATGCGTGGTCATTTTTTCTATGTGCTAGTATTCTAAATTCACCTGATAAGAATAGAAAGCTGTGAATTAGGTGCCAATATAAAGAGAGAAAGAACTGTTGAAGGATATAAAGGGTGAAGCTTGCATTTAAAGTCGCAAGGCTTTTCCTCTAGTTTACCCGGCTTTTTCTTTGCGTAGACGAAATTTCCAATATACCACACAAGGCAAATGAAGAATCCGCAAAGTCAAGGAAAATAAAAGAAACCCCAATGACGGCAGAACTTCGAATATCCAAAAAAAAAAAAAAAAGTACAAGGGATATAATTTTTGTTAAGAAACTTGTGAATAAAAAAAAAAAAAGAAGAGCAAAGAAATAAAAATATTTTCTTCCAATTTGCAAAGACTCGAGACACAAGAAGACAAAAGAAATGATATACACAGGCCGACTGATTGCATCATGAGTCGATGACCAGTTGATGAAATTCCTACCTTTTTTTTTTGCGCTCTTCATTCAACCAATGACGTAATCGATAGGGCATTAAACGTCAAAATAGAAAAAAATTATGTTTTTATCAACGATGCTGATCGTTTGCGAAATGCAGGTGTGACGGCATCCAAGTTCACGCATGGATTCGACGAAAACATGCGTCGTGTCTGTTGCAAAGAGCCCAAAAACAGAACGCTACTGCAATTCTTTGTCCATTTCAATATTTCGTGTCTCCTAGGCCTACTCGGCTACTGCGTGAATCCCATTGTGCTGGAAACATCCAACTGCCTCAATAAAGCGCGAGGGAGGAAAGGGGGGGGAGAGGGACGTGAGACAAGCAAAACAACAAGCAAAGAGAAACAAGGATCCAGAGAACCCTTGCATAGGCTCATCCTTTTCTTCTCTTTGCAACATCCAATTTGTTTATCATATAAAAATTTCACCAAAATGATAGGAATTGGAAGCAGCCTGTTGCGTCCACCGCAGCACCCTTATTCGCAGAGGAGCAGCACCCGTACGCACAAGCGCGAAAGCAGCCTCAGCACCAACGCAAGCACGGCAAGCAGCCAGTCGCGGGTTTTGCCATTTGCCACCGCATCCACACGCGCCATGCGCATAGCCCCGCCCATCGGTGAAGGCACGTCGATGGCTGCCATTGCCGAGCATCCAGCGTCGTTCCTGGCAGAGTCGCCGCTGCCACCCGCCAACAATTCCAAGAGAAAGCCCCTTGGACTGGTGGGGTTGGAAGCGAAGAGGGAGTCGCTTCCCACCATCACCATCAATGGGGCCGAAACAGCAACTGTATCGGGCCAGACGTACTACCCGGCGCTCGGCCACCCGCGGTTTGCGCTGGCCAAGCCGCGCCGAGTCATCACTGTCAACGGCGCCATTGCAAGCAGCAACGAGCCGCTGGATTTCAGCCGCCGCCGCTGCCGCCCGCGCGATATAAGCGGACCCCAGCGGCAGCAGAACCGCAAGGTCCGCGCATCCATCAGCCTGCATTCGATGCTGCCGCCGCTATCTGAACCGAAACGGCACATTGGCAGCTCGTCAAACGTCAGCAATGGGAGCAGCAGCAGTTTAGGCGGCACACGCACACGACCCATCATTGGACTTGGCCTTACGCTCAATCCAGCCGATGCGCTGGTGACAATCCAGCCTCGAAGCCGTGCATTGCGAACCAGAGTCCCCAAGATGCTTACGCCTGTCAGGTCCTCGGGGTGCTTGGAAACCAAATGCACGCATATCGCATGGTCGCCTGTTCCGGAGGACTATGCCGTGGAGAACCACCAGAGCGAAGCGCTCTTGGACAAGGCCTTCAAATGCGTGTCGTTCGAGTCGCTTCGCTCTGCACATTCCGACTCATCTTCCATCAGCGGGGCCCACCCTATGTTGGTGGCACTGAGCGATGACGATACAAAGGAAGAAGCGACCGCCGCTGATTTGGATAGTGTTGCAGCCCCGAGCGAGTTATTGCTGTTGTCTAGAGAGCAAGTCGCACGGAAGCCCAGCGTGGACGAGCTGCTGCCAGTCGCTGTTACTTGCATCCTTTGCTTTGAACGTGTGTTGCTTTCTCAGAAGCGGAGCTACTTGCTGCGGTGCCCCGGATGTGGAAACGGGCTGGAACGGCCCAGCGATAATCAGAGCCTGATGCATCCACATCCCGCCGAACCGTGGTCTCTGACATCTACCCTGCGGTCTCAGCAAGAGCAACAACCCAAGAGAAGCATCCCTTGTCTTCCGTATTCGGCAAGAGCCCATGTGTAAAGACTGCTCGCTCTGTTTTCCACCAAACAACGCCACTCCCCCTTCCCCCCTTGGTTACTCGAAACAAAAACGTTTTGTGCACGAAAAAAAAATCCCACACGATGTAATGAGGATATATGTTTTTTTTTCCTCTTTGACAAATAATAAAGGTATCTAAACGAAAAAGTGTCACTCATTGTTCTCAATTCATTTTTTGTTTTTGTTTCCTTTACCTTTCGTTCCAGCAGACATTTTTTTTTCTTAAAAAGCGCAGTCAAGCGCACTAGTTTTTGTTTCTCCTTTCTTTTTCCTCTGTACTTTAGTGTTTTTTCTCGCAAATATTGGTATTTTTGCAGGTGAAGGATTATATATATTTCCAGTTATCTTCGTAACGGAGAAAAATCGGTATTTGAACATACAGGTACGGGTTTATTTTACTGCTGCAGTTACTAGCGATCCTTTCCAGGTGCTGCGATCTTGTCGAGCAAACCAAACGGGATCAGAGCACATATTCAGCTTGTTGATCCCAGGAGCGGGCGGCATCTCCCAAGTTGCACAGCTGAGCCCAGCAACAGTCACATGTGTAGCTTGTTGGACGGAATAAAATAAAACAAATGTCTCTTCCCCCCCCTTTCCGCTGTAAACTGTGAAATGACGTTTCCCTCAAATCCCTCTCTTACGCTTCACAAATCACTTACAATTCATTATCCTCCCTCCTCCCTCCCCACATCATCCCGACTGTTCCATATATATATTCAGCATTGTAGGCAAAGAAAGAAGAGTGTGAAAAATAAAATAAAAATGGCTCAACCACCGCGACCGCCGTTCTTGCAAACAATTTTGGATTTCTGCGTCAACAGCAGAACCCGCGAAAGGCCAAATTCCCCTGCGCCGCCCAGCGGAGGAGGAGGAGGAGGAGGACGGTTGGGCAGAAACTCCATCCATGTTATGCAAAGCACGCATGAAACTGGAAGCAGAAGCTCGTCGTTGTTGCAACAAACAAATGCAAATCCACAACCGCTGGACAGCCGAACCAGGAAACTATCACGCCTTCTTTTCAACCGCAAAGCGCCGCTTGCAAAGGAAAGCAGCACGCCGAAGCCACATGATCCTGCGCCGCACCATAACTCGGCGGCACCCAAAATGGCACCAAAACGACTGCATCGCCGCAACGTCCACGGAACGCCAAAACACTGCGCTCCTCAACACTCTGATACACATATGCCACTTATTCAAAAGCATTTAACAGCAGATATACCACACATCACGGTAGCTGAGCGCCCCCTTTCCTCGGCGCCCCACTTTATCTACAGCCAACTCGACTGCCAGCGCTACGACGACTACAACGAAGGAGAAGAGTCATCGATGCGCAGCAGTCCCCTACCGCCGCCGCTAACAGACCATGCAACAAGCTACACGAACAGAAAGCGGTCTGGGTCGGAAGCAGCCACGCACAGAAGCACACGGTCTAGCGGCACATACGCGGACGACACAGTGGCTGCCTCCATCAACGGCGCAGCAGTCCCGCAGGGGATTGCGGCTGATGTTACGCCGCGGAAGCGCAGCGGCAAACAGAAAAAGAAGCATCAGCGGCGGCGCAGCAGAAGCGGATCATCGATGGCACCAGCGACGGTGACATCGCCAGTCTCGATGGATACGCTGACTGAGGAGAGCACAGAAGCAAACTGCAACAGCAGCAGCAGCAACAGCAGCGCAAAGAAAAAGAATAGCAAGGAATCGTATGATGACGAACTCTTAGCCGTCGATACCACAAAGGCAGAACCGCTTACAGTAGCAACAGTGAGCGTATCGGCAGCAGCAGCAGACGAGGATACCAAAAAGCTTGCAACGTTAGTCGAGGAGGAAGATGTCCAAGCGTCGATACCCAGCCTACACCAATCGACAGCATCGTTAATCCCAGAAGCAAGCGGCCAAGACCGGTGCGCGACGCATCCGGGGACGCGCAACGACCTGTGGTGCCAAACATGCGAAAGCGCGATATGCAGCCGATGCATCGAGGGCATCGCCGGGCATCGCGCGCACAGCGTCGTCAAGCTCTCTGTCGCCTACGACGACACATACGAGGCCATCGAGGCGCTGCAGCTTCAGCTTGTAAGCAGCCTTGCGGAGACTCGGCACCGCACGGCGCTCCTCGACGGGGCCCTCAGCGACCTTGACAATGCGTTTGCGCAAGCCAGCAACCAACTAGACCAGCGCATCCAAGGCGACGCGCGGACCCTTGAAGCGCAATTCGACGGGATGCACGGGACGCTAGAGGACCACCAAAGGGACTGCTTGCATTGGCGCGAGGGAATCGAGGAGACGCTGGCGACTGTGCAGTCTATCATGGAGCAGATGTCGCAGGCGCAGGCTGTGGCGCAGCGCGAGCCTGTCTTGCGCCTAATGGTTACCGCCGTCAATGCGCGGCCGCAGTCGTGGGAGAACGATCTGATGCTGGACTACACAGGGCTGATGCGCTGCGTGCGCCCAAGCAGGCGCTATTTCGCCGTAAGCGTCCCCAGCATCGTGGATCTGGGACGCAAGCGCGGCCATGTGCGCGTTGCTGGCGACCCAGCTCCAGCGCATGGCGCCGTGTGGGCGGCAGAGGTGCGCAGGTCGCGCAATGAGCTGGGAGAGCCATGCGTAGCTGTCACTGTCACGTGCGTGGAGGGTCCAGCGGCTGGCGGCTGCAATGGCACGTACATTGTCGGTGTGGGTATAGCAGGTCTGGGCGCGGCGCTGACGGAAGGAGAGGAGGATGAGGAAGAGCAGCATTTTGCGCAATGGCATTCGGCCGAGTGGGAGCAAGGCCACTCACACACATTTACGGTTTGTACGCTGGACGATCTGGACAAGGCCGGCGTCATCAGCAGCTCTGACGGCGGCATAGTTGTGCGCGTTGGCGTGCAGCCCGAGTCGTTTCGCGCGCTGGCTTCGACTCAAGCCGAGCGGATCCATGTGCTTGAGGAGAGGCTGCGCAAGGCCGAGAAAGCAGCAGCTTCTGCGGCGGAGAGCAGGGATGACGGGGTGGTAGCCGAGCATGCGCTGTGCTCCGTAGGGAAGCCGTCCAGACGCAAGCGCAGCGATTCGCGTGGGTGGGCAACATCGCCTCGCCCGGGAGCTGCACAGCGGCGCAGCGACGCGCACCAGATGTTTGGGCGCACAGCCGGAGGAAGCAGACGACCTTCGTTGGCGCCAACACTGCCGCTCCCCATGCTGCCTCCGTCCGTGTCGCCTCCGCTGTCGCCAACGCATTTGCCACTTCGTTCCCCGTCTCTCCAATACGAACCGCACAGTTGCTTGGCGGACGAGCAGCCGCTGTCGCACCGCCGGGCAGTGTCGCTGACCGCCAAACTGCGACGCCAGCCGCCGATCCCGTTTCCCCTGACGATGCGCACGCACAGTGTGCAATCGTCGGTGATGCTGGCGCCCAATAATGGGTCGCAGATGTCAGTGTCGTCCAAGGGATCTTCGGCGTTGGCGCGGCTGGCGTCATCGTTTGGCGACGATGACAAGCCCGGCATGTTGCGCAGGCTGAGTGGGTGGATGCGCGAGGGGGGCCGCGGGACGCAGAGGGCTCGGAGAGGTCGCCAGCTGGTTAGCGGATCTAGAATGCAGCTAAGCGAGGGTGAGTCATCGGGCGAGGAAATCGACGACTGGACGTTCCTTGACTCTGAAGTCCTCTCGCCAAGGGAACCAAGGGAGCCAGCGGAACCAGCAGATATAGAGAAGAAGGCGGTGGACCGCTGTGCTGCCCCACTTATCCCATTGCCGCCGATTCCCGCCATGCAAGCGCACCAGCACACACAAGAAACCAACGATGATGAGGGGGAGGAGGAGGAGGATGGGTTTTCGTTTGACGGGGCAGCCGATATCGAGCGCGAGCAGGCGGCAGTCGACGCACGCCGTGCAACACACAGCCAAGGCGGAGAAGATTTGCAGGCGCGGTACAACTCGATAGTGCAGCGCATCGATGCGATCCAGCTCATCGCCAATACCGTCGAGAACTCACGGGACGGACTGCTAACTGAAGGCACAATGCGGCGGATCAGCTCCGAGCTTGGCGTGCTTATGGATGGGCGGCGCCGAAGAATCGAGGATGCGCGTGCGCGCGCAGCCACCACCAGCACAGATCTTTCACTGGCCAACAGCAACAATAGCAGGCGACTCATGACAACCACCGACAACGAGCCATACGCCAGAGAAGGTGGTGGAGGAGGAAGCGCGTCGCGGAGATCGTTCTCGATGGATCCAGCCGATATCCGCCGCGCTGTAGCACATGCAATGGCGGCGGATCTGCCACCAGCAAACGACAAGGCTGAAAAATATTCACCTGCTGCCAGCCCCCCGTCCAAGCACAACAGCAACCGCCGCGTATCGATTAGCTCCTCATCTTCGCGTGGTGGTGCACGGACCATGCGGCGCGACAGCACCAGCGCAGCATCGGACGCCGAAGGTTCCCAGCAACAACAACAGCAGCAGCAGCAGTTGACGCCGCAGACCAGGCGACAGGGCGGCATCCTCAAGGCTGGGCGGACACGACGGGTGATGCCAACGACTGCGCGGCTCCAGCCGCTCCCCGGGCTGGTAGTGACACCCGATGACAGCACACAGCGCAGAACAAGCGAAGCCTCCTCCAGCCGCGCACTCCGCAGTGCATCCAACAAGCCCGTGGATCGCAAGCACGTGCGGTTTCCCGAGGAGCAGCGGCTGCTCGAGACCATCCGCCTCGTCGATCCGCAGATAGCGCAGTCGATCGAGACCCGTGTAGCCGCCACAAAGGCCACTGGCGCGCCGACTGGGGGCCGCTCGGGAAGAGCCACCAGCTCGAGGTGGTCTAGCGACAGTGAAGAAGAGGAAGCGGTGCCTGTAAGTGGGTTGGCAGCACGAGTGAGATCCAGTCCGCGGTTGTCGCCCAGACCGTCGCTTATGGAATCCGAGGACTCTGGCGATGATGGCAGCAGATTCGACACAGCGACGTCTGTGCTATTCGACGTGGATCTGCCTCGATACAAGCGGCCGCCGCGCCCGCCGCTCCACATGGTGCTTGGGCATGACTTGCTCCCGGCGAAAGAGCCAAGCGCATCTGCCGCCAGCGTACCAGCCAGACACCATGGCAGGAGACATGGGGTGCCGCTTGCTGTGGGGCCAAACGTCGGGTCGGCGCAGTCGTCGCCTGTCGTTCCCATCAGCGGAAGCAACATATCCAGTCCTATGTGCGACATGGCTGTAGGGTCTGCAGTGTCGCGGCTGAGCGATGTATCTGTGTTCGGCGACGACCAGATCCCGGCCGCCGCATGTGGTCGCAACACGGCGCTGCTGGCGGATGCGAGTGCGCAGGGTCCAGATCCGGGAAACGGCAGCAAGAGCACCGTCTAATGTGTGTGTTTTTTTTCTTTACTTTTCGAACAAATTTCGATTCCCTTGCCAAAATAACCTGTCTAATGTTCTCACGCTTCCATTTTCAGACTAAACACTAAACAAAGCTGACGCAATCAAGAACCATTTGCAAGCTTCTTCTCCTCCTCCCCCCTTCTTCTTTCCTTCCTTCCTTCCTTCCTTTACTTTAATTATTCCACGAATTCAAGTGTTATGCTCTTTCGCATACTCAAGTGCACTACTCCGTTGCTGTCTTCCAACACTTCACTTTACCGAGCCTTTTCGCTATCCACGTCGTTTCTCGCCGTCTCCGCTATGACATCCTCCGCTGGGCCGAGCCTGCGCACCCGCCTGAACGAATACAAGCCGACGGAGCTGCGCGCCGATCTGTCGCACCTGACGGCCGGCGACAAGCAAGCGCTCGTCAAGCTGGCCGACGCATCAGATCTGCTCAGCTCAGCGTACTACCAGCAAATATGGGCGGGGGCGCCGCGCTTGCGGCAAGAGCTTACGGCCAACGCGGATCGCAGCGAGGAAGCCAAGGACAGTTTGCGTCTATTTGAGCTGCTGCGCGGGCCCTGGGACCGGAGCCGCGAGAACCAGCCGTTTGTAGCGGGCGTTGGTGCCAAGCCGCCCACGGCCAACGTGTATCCGGAAGATATGACCAAGGATGAGTTCTCAACATGGGTTGCGGAGCTGTCCGCAGAGGACGCGCAAAGGGCGCGCGGGTTCTATGACGCTGTGCAGCGCAGCAGCAATGGGACGCTGGAGCTGGTCCGGTACGCTGACGCTTACCGCACACACCTTGGCCCCGCGGCGCAGCTCATGGAAGAGGCGGCAGCGCTTGTCAGCGATGCAAGCTTTGCAGAATTTTTGCGTGCGCGTGCCACCGCCTTTGGGTCCAACCAGTACGTGGATTCGGAAGTGGCGTGGCTTAAGATCAACCATGCGAGCGCGCTGGAGGCGGCTATAGGGCCCTACGAGACTTACGAGGACGAGCTGTTCTCAGCCAAGGCGTTCTTCGAGTCGATGGTGCATGTGCGCGACTTTGAGGCATCCAAGGAGCTGGCCAAGTTTGCGTCATCGCTGGAGTTCGTTGAGGCGCGGTTGCCCATCCCCGCCGAATACCGCAACACCAAGCTTGTTGCGCCGCCAATCGTTGTGGTCAACCAAGTGTACGCTGGCGGTGACACTGCGGTACCCATGACAGCCGCGTACAATCTGCCCAACGACGAGCATGCCATTGAGCGCGCGGGGTCCAAGCTGACGCTGATCCGCAACGTGCAAGAGGGCAAGATGCAAAGCGTGCTGCGTCCCATAGCGCTCTGCGTGCTTGGCGCAAACGACCTGTGCGATGTGACATTCGACGCCTTCTTTACTCACGTATTGCTGCACGAGGTAGCGCACTCGAACGGCCCGCACCGCACTGTTGGAGCCGGCCACACTGTGCGGAGCCAGTTGCAAGAGCTGCACTCGGCCTTCGAGGAGGCAAAGGCCGACATTGCCGCGCTCTTTGCGGCCCGCCTGCTTGTCGACCAACGCGTCATCGATGACATCACGATGCGCCAGTTCTACACCACCTATCTGGTCTCGGCATTCCGGTCCATCCGCTTTGGTTTGGCCGAGGCACACGGTTTGGGCCAGGCGATGCAGCTCAGCTATTTGCTCGAGGCTGGCGGTTTTGTCTACGACTCTGGGACACGCACGTTTGCCGTTGATTTCAACAAGATCGATCAGGCCGTTTCTGATCTGACCAGAGATATCATGCTTATTCAGGGCGACGGCGACAAGCAAAGGGCTGTCGAGTTCCGCAACAAGTACGGCGTGGTTGCGCCCGCTGTTGCCCAGGCCCTTGAGGGCCTCAAGCATGTGCCCATTGACATTGCTCCGATATGGGTGGACATTGAGGACCTTCGCAACGCAAACGTTTAAACGCCACCCCCCCTTTTTTATTTGGAAAGACAATACTTTTTGTTGTCGGAGGAATTAAAATAAACAATGCACTTTGAATGTGGTTGGTGAGCAAAAAATAAATAAATAAATAAAAGACCTTTGTATTGTTTACACTTGGATTGTGTTGAGCATTTTAGAGCTACAATGAGTTGAGCAGCTCCTCCCTCCCCCAGACATTCATCTTTTTTTTTTTTCCTTCTCCGACGCTCACAATGCCAATAAATATATGTCTTTGTGTCCGCAAGTAGCAGGACAGGCGTTAGAGCGAGTCGTCCTCGGTGACTCAAGACGTTCAATGAAGGCATGAATGTTGATTTGTCCATATGAGGCAGGTCTTCATTGCAATATGTTTCTTTGCGACATGCGTGTTTATTGTTATCGAGTTGTCTGCTAAACATCCAGACTTTATTCCTGCTTATTTTCATCTGACACCGTCTACAAACACATCGACCCGACCGAACGCTCTCCCCCTCTTCACTACTGGATCACGCACACCCAAAACACCCGATTTCTCGCTGTCTCGGCAATTTAAATGTCACCAAAGCAAGGTTTTGTCGCTATTGAGTTTGCCAAATGTTTTTTTTTACAAAGCAAGCAGTCGATCCTTCCAAAAAAAGAAGCATAAACATTCATCTCATGCGCAAATACCAATTTCAATTCCATGCTGCTTACACACAATGAAAAACGCATTGCAAATATGATAATGTACAGATGCCAAATCTGTAAAAAAAAAAAATTTTTGCCGCATTCAAGCGCGCAAGGCCGTTTCAAAGAAGCTCTTCCCAATCAGAGTTCTTTGAAAAGGCTTCATGTCTTTCCTGGTTGTCAAATGATGGAAATAAGCCTGCATTTTAAGCATTATGCATGCTTGCTGCATGTGCTATACGCAGCCAAGAAAACGGAAGCAAAAGGAAAATACACACACAAGATAACGGGACGCGGGGGGTGGGAGGAAGCAAAAATATAAAAAAAACAACCTTCATGTGATGTTGCAAAATAAAACAAGTGCATACCCCTCCGCTCCTCATGCAGGCCCAACGCTTCGTTCCTCTTTTTATTCTGTCCCCTTTGAAGTTGTGTTATGTCTTTGTCCTACCAAGCAACAAAATGAAAAAAAAAAAATATATTGGACGTTTGCAGACCTTATTTCACTTTCCCCCCCCTCCCTTCACACATCGTTTTTTTTATAGCTCTATTTTTATATTTTGTTTTTGCGGGGATGGCGCAACAGACGTTTACGTTTATCAACCACAGCGGCAAGCTATTCGACGAGTCGCTGGTGTACGCGGGCGCCGTCTACGGGTTTGACATGGCCGGCGACTTTGTGCACGCATTCTCGCTCACCACCGACGCCTCGGGCGTATGCGCCAAGGAAGTGTACTACACCGGGATAACAATGACGGGCACGCTGCGGGGCACAGACCGGAGCTGGATAGATTTCGAGGGCGCCGGCATCAAAGCCAAGGGCGAGCGCCTCAGCTTCAACTACACATGGTGCTTCAAGTACCCTTCGCGCAAACGCTACCTGTGGCGCATGGAGCGCAAAACCCGCAACATGTATTTGGAAAACAGCAACAGCGAGATCATTGCTACGTTTAAGCGGTCCCGGGACGACGACAACGTCGAGGGTCGGTTGACGCTGCGCATTTGCCCCGATTTGCCGCTCTTCATGCTCATTCTGGCCACGTGCAAACTGGGGCTTGTGCGCATCCAGGCCAGCGACGCTGGCGTCCCGTTCCCAATCAACGTTCCCGCCACGCTGTCGTCGGCGGAACTGTCAAAGCCCGAGACTGCGTCTACTTTGTCGGTTGCCATGTCGCTGCAGAATTCCGCGCGGTCGTGGCTCCGCCAGCTCATTGACTTTTCGAAAAACTAACTTTTATTCTTTTGTTCGCCTGTGTAATTTCTAATCTCTATCGAAACCGTAAAACGGAAAGGAACGTTCTCGATTGTTTGTTTGTTTGTTGGTGGTGGTGGTGGTAGACGCATGCTCAAGGGGTGAGGGACTACCCCACCCTGAGCACTCTGTTCAGCATAATCCGGATTGGGTCAATACCAGCGTCACACATTCGCCCCCCTCCCCTCCCTAGAGAGAGACGGGGAGAAACTGTGCGCGCCAGCACCCTGCGCATTGCACTGCATCCAAAACAGATAACCGCCAGGGAGCGTAGTTTCCAGACCACCTCGCCAAAAGCGAAGAAACATCCGCCCCGAAAACCAATGGATAAAGGTGGGAAAAGGGAAGCTGGCATCAATCTTGCCTCCCTAACTAAATAAAGAGGAGACTTCAACTACCAGCCTTCCCACACACCAAATACCCTTAAGTATCTCGGGAATAACGCTTCCTGCCTGGCAAGATGGCACCACATTCCTGGTCGCTCCCGTCCCGCTGTTCGCAGAACCCCCATTAAGAAGGACTTTCACGGCTTTTCCCGGACTTTACCCCAAGCGTATGTCTTTTATATAAAGTCACGCCTAAGCGCAGGTACTGTCGTCTACCACACAGAAAAAAAAAAAGAAAAACTCTTTTCTTCCCTCTTGTTTGCTTTTTTTGGGCATGTGTGATTTTATCCACCCCGACGATGGCTGCCACGCATGCTCCGTTTTATGGGGGAAATGGCCCTGACGCCGCACGTGATCAGCTCCGTTCCTGCGCACCCTTTGACGGCCATGTCGGAAACATGCTCGGGTGTTTCGGAGGCGGCGCCTCGTCAAAGTACGGGTGGTTCAGGGCGTCCTCAGCAGTGATGCGCTGGGCTGGATCGAGCGTCAGCAAGCGGGACATCAGATCAAAGGCGGCGTCAGTCATTCCCGAGAACCCAAGCATCCTAGATCTCAAGGTCTTTGATTTACCAGAAACCGACGTGAAGCGGAACATCTTGGCGTTCGGCAAGATGCGGAACGCAGGCCAGTTGTCATCGGTGGGCGGTCCGATGGCTGCAAAGATCTTGGTGATCTGATCGATCTCGCCTTGGCCCTGGAACACGGGCTTGTGGAGGAACAGTTCGGCAAAGATGCACCCGACCGACCACACGTCGACGGCCGTAGAGTAGCTGGTTTCGCCAAGCAGAAGCTCGGGGGCCCTGTACCATAGCGTGACTACCAGCCCGGTCATATGGTGTAGCGGGCTAGAGTACTTGCGCGCCAGCCCGAAATCGGCTACACGCAGGGCGCCCGCGTTAGCCATCAGTAGATTCGACGTCTTCAGGTCCCTGTGCACCAGCCAATTGGCATGCAAATGCGCAACGGCTCCGAGCAGTTGAATCATCAGCGTTTTGATCTCCGATGGCCGGAACCCCTGGGGCATCGCTTCCATCAGCGTCCGGAGATCGTGTTCCATGAAATCCATCACCATATAGACGCTATTCAACGACCGCCCAACTACTATTTCGCGCACATTGATTATGTTCGGGTGCTTGGCCAGAAGCAGCGTATGGATTTCGCGCAACGACGTAACAGGGAACCCGTTGCGCTCGTTCTCCAGCTTCAGATGCTTAAGCGCTACGATTTCGCCTGTGCGCAGGTCCCGTGCGCGGTAAACGATCCCGTATGTGCCTTCCTCGATCTTGTTCAGTCGCTCGTAGCATTGGTCGATTGGTCGGCAGCTTCCCAAGTGCTCCAGCCTATTGCTGTGCATGTGTGTTGGTAAGATCTCTTCAGTCCTACTGTGAGCCTCTTCTGCATCGCTTTCATGTACCTTTTGCGTTACTGGCGCCGCCGTCCTCTTCTTCTTTTTCTTCTTTTGGTGCCCGTCGCTGCTGGAAACATCGTCCGTCTCCCACCGCGATCTCGTGGTTGATGCGCCATCAACCATTTTGTATCTAAATAAAACCCCCCACCCGTTCCTTTCTTATTTGGAAATATTACTCGACTTGTTAAGATTCAACCACCCTTCTCCCTCCTCCAAAAAGAAAAGGCAACAAGGCTCGATCGAAAAAAAAATAAAAAATAAAACGAAATCCCAGCACCCTCTTTTTTTTTTTACTACTCCAAATACTATATACTTTGCTAACCGACAATCCACCGTTATGGCCGTAATCACATTTCAGAAGAGCGATAAATAAAAAAAAGCTTGTTGACATTATAAAAAAAAACTGTCATTGTGAGAGTACGAGAATGTGATAATAAAATGGGAAGAAAAAAAAAAAGAAAGAAAGGTGTTTCACATTTAATGTTTTATTAAGCAGAAGCCGACTGCTCAGCCGTAGTAGCCGTAGCAGCAGCAGCAGCAGCAGCAGCAGCGCTTGAGCCGTTGTTGATGCTCTCCAACGAGCGGTGTGCAAAGTAGCGGACGTCGGGATCCGGATCCTCCTCAAGGCGCACAAGCGTAGGCCTGACGACCGAGGACTCGAGTGCCGCAGTATCCGCGCTCTTCCTCAGTGCTTCCGCCAGGGGCTCCAGGCTCTTTGCGACGTTGAAGCGGATGTTGGGGATCGGATCATTGACAAGGCACTCGAGTGCTGGCAGGATCTGGTCGCGCACAATCTCGGGCGTCACCGACGGCGCAATGGTGGTGATTGCAAAGATGGTTGTCATGCGGTACAGGTAGTTCGGGTGGTTTGCCATCGCCAGAATCTTGGGGATGATTGTCGTCCGCGCCCAGTCGACGCCAAACACGTCCGTCAGCTTCTTCAGGTTGACTGTGGCCGCCTCGCGAATCGAATACACCGGGTCGCCCAACCACGACATGCACAGGTTCGACAGCTGCTCGTCAAAGAACTGCACGCCCAGCTGCGACGCAATCAGCGGCACATACTCGATGATTGCAAGGCGCACGCGCCACTGCTTGTCCTCCGCCAGTTCGACAATTGCCGGCAGCAGCGACTGCGACAGGCTGTCGATGCCAACAACGCTGTCCACAACGTCTAGCTTCGAGATGATGTTGAGGCGCACCTCGGGGAAGCTGTCCTTCAGCAGGCGCAGCAGCAGCGGCAGAAGATGCTCGATCGTACCCTCCTTGCCAAATACGCGGCACAGCGACCCAATGTGCTTTGCCAGCGTCGAGCGCACATGCTGTGAAGGGTCATCGACCAGCTCCTGCAGCGGACCGCGGAACCTGGCAACCACTGCCTCGGGCGCCGCAAGATCGGCAAGCCCGTCCAGCTGCGTGCAAATAGCGCCGCGCACCTCGGCCTCGTTGTCGTGCATCAGCGCAATCGCCACATTCACGAGCTCCTCCTGCAAATCCTGGTCCTTGATGTTCTTGGCTATCGCCACAAAGTGGTCAGCCACCATGTACCTGACGCGCCACGACTTGTCGGTGCACAGCCGCTGGACGCTCTCGCCCAGATGCTGCTTGCACTCCTCCGTCGACAGCCGCTTGGTTACCGCCACTAGGGGCTCGACTGTCAGCAGACGAACAGAGTCCTGGTCATCCTCCGCAAGCCGGCGGAAGTTTGGGATCGCAAACGACAGCACGTGCTCCTGCGCGATCCTGGCAACAACGCCCTCGAGGTTAGACGCAGCCGCGCGCCTAATCATCGGCGTGTCGTCCTTGCACAGCGCCTCAAACCCGGAGCGCAGCTTGCTCTGGATGGCATCGGTGACCTTGTTGTAGGCAGCCGCATACAGCCCAGCAGCGCTTGAGCGGCTAGTAAACCACTCTCCCGACGACAGCCGCGCAATGCACGGGATAAGGTACTCCTCGACTTGCAGCTGGTCCATACTCTCAACCAGTTTGTTGATGGCATCGACGGCCTTTTCGCGAACAACCGTTTCCTCGGCCGCTGCCAAGTTCTCGAGCGGGCGCAGAAGCACAAACGCGTACTTGGGGCCGCCCACGTACTGCACAAAGTCGCCTAGCACCTCAGCTAGCGAAAGCAGCAGCTCGTCCTCATCGTCTATCGACTCATCCAGGAATGGAATGAGCTCTTCACGCGTACGCTCCTCGCCCATCGCCAGCGCAAGCACGCCAAGACGCTTCAGGCTCTCGAGGCGGTCGGCCAAGCTGTCGGATTTCATCGCATCTGCAATTGCCGCAAGCGCACCCAGATCGCCCGACTGGGCATCTTCAAAATCATAGTGCATTCCTCCCGATACTCCAGCAGAGCCAGGAGTTTCTGCGGATGGAGGAGCGCTGTCAACTGACATTTGCTCAGTCATTATTTACTCCCTTTTCACTTACAATAATAGAAAAAGGTGTTGATTTGGAAAATCAGGCTCTAGATTATAAGAATGAAAATAAAGGAAAAGAGAGATTGGAAGGTTCAAGGTTAAAAAAATGGAAAGTACAAGCCCGGATAGTGTTTTTATTTTTCGTGTTGACGCTGGAATAAATAAAAGAGAGAGCAAACTCTTGCTTTTGTTTTGAGGGAAAAAAAAAAGAAATAAAAGCATTGGGTAAATTGCGTTGAAACGGCATAAACACATTTCCTCCCCTGATCTTCCCTCCACCCCTTGCCAGATCAAATTATCATCAAGACAAAGCTTAAGCAAACACCAAGCAGCAAGTGTCATCGGAAGCAGTGACAACGGTCTTGCCATCGGGCGTCATTGCCAGATCCAGGATGGCGTCCTGGTGGCCCTTCCACACACGCACGCACTCGCCAGTACGCGCATCCCACGTCCGCACAGTTCCATCGACAGACGCCGACGTCAGCAGCGGCGACTCATGGTGCCACAGGAGCCGCGTCACAGAGTCATCGTGCTTCAGCGTTGTCCGCAGGCGCATCGAGCTGATATCCCAGATACTCAGGGTGCCATCGACGGATCCTGTGGCCGCCAGCGGCAGCACCGAGCATAGACCAACGGCCTCGACCGACTCTGCCGCATTGTCAAATGATCCGAGAATGGTACCATTGCTAAAGTGCACCAGCTTCCCGGTTCCGTCCATCGAGCCCGTCAGAATCACTTGGTCGTCCTTGGACAGTGCAATAGAGGTAATGCCGTCCTGGTGGAAGCGCTCGTCGTCAGACGAAAGGCGGCGCACAACGGTGGCTGTTTTGGGATCCCAAATGATCAGCGACCCGTCCTCAGCTCCAGACACGATGTTGCGTCCGCTGTTGGTAAAGCGGCCGCACGTGGCAGCCACACTATGGCCGTTGAAAACGTTCATAAAGTCGCCCCCAGGCAGGGACCACATCCACATGGAGCCATCGCTGGCACCGCCAGCCAGCAGAACGTTGCCCTTGGGGTGCCACTCAATCCACTGCACTTCGTCGGGACCTTCAAGCGTAGCGCACTTTTTATAGTCGGCTGTCTTGTAGACGTTGATTTTGCCATCCATGCCTGCGGCCGCCACCAGCGAACCGTCGCGGCTGAACTGCACCGCTGACACAGAGTCCTGGTGCCTGTCGAGCTCAGCCACAAGGTCGCCAGTGTCTGTCCGCCAGACGAACGCTTTGTCGTCTTCTCCGCCGCTGACCGCTATGTTCGGATGTGTTGGACTGAGATCGATCGAGAACACTGCCTTTTCATGCGTGAAGAACCCTTGCACCGAATCATCTTCTAGAAGCACTTCATCTTCGGGTGCATCGGCTGATCCCGCGCCTTCTTCCTCCTCTTCCTCCTCGTCCATCGGCTCATGGCCTATATCGTCGTCTTCGTCGGCTACTACGTCGGCCACCTCCTCGGCCTCAATGTATGTCTCTTCTTGCTCGTCATGCTCCTCCTCGTACTCGTCGAGGTGCTGCTGCGTATTGCCGCCGTCGTTGCTAGTCGACATCGTTTCTTGATAATCTATAGTGTTGTTGAAAGAAAAAAAGAATAAGGACTGGAGACAGAAGCAGAAAAACAAGTTCAGACTTTGGAACCTTTGAGGATGACAAATTTCCTTCGCTAAAAAAACGTGGAGATCTGATCACAAGGCACCATCAGATCAACGACTGGATGCAGAAGAAGAAAAAACAAAACAAAAGGAAGGTTTCCAATCGATTCTCATAGAACACCTAGCATATTCTCTCTTTTTTTCTTCAAAACACATAAAAGCAGCCTGATTTACAACTTCTACTTTAATTTCATTTTCTCTATACTCTAGATAAAAAAAGGCCAAAAAGAAAAGAAAAGAATGTCTAGCTCAGCAGTCAAACTGGCAAATCCCAACGCAGAGGTGCTTAGGCGCGGCGATGCACTGGCAATGAATATCCAATCAGCCCGCGGCCTGCAAAACGTACTGCGCTCGAATCTGTCGCCCCGCGGGACGCTCAAGCTCCTAGTGGATGGAGCCAACCAGCTAATGCTGACCAAGGACGGAAAAGTTCTTCTGAGCCAGATGCAAATCACCAACCCTGTGGCGGTGATGATAGCGCGTGCAGCCACTGCGCAAGACGACGTAGCCGGCGATGGCACCACGGGGCTTGTGCTCCTTGTAGGCGAGCTGCTGAAGCAAGCATCGGTCTATGTCGAGGAGGGCGTGCATCCACGTGTGATTACCGATGGATTCGATGCGGCCAAGGCCGAGGCCCTCAAGTTCCTGGATGCATTCAAGACGCCCGTAAACATGGACCGCGAAATCCTTTGCTCTGTGGCACGCACTGCGCTGCGCACGAAGCTGCAAGACAGACTGGCTGACCAAATGACTGAGGCTGTAGTCGATGCGGTGCTTGCGATCCGCCAGGACGAAAAGCCTATCGATCTGTTCATGGTAGAGACCATGAAGATGCAGCACCGCACCGCAACCGATAGCAAGCTTGTACGTGGGCTCGTCATGGACCATGGCGCCCGCCACCCGGATATGCCCAAGCGCCAGAGCAACTGCTTCATCCTGACACTCAACGTGTCGCTGGAGTACGAGAAAACCGAAGTCAACTCGGGCTTCTTCTACAGCTCCGCCGAGCAGCGCGACAAGCTAATCGAGTCCGAGCGGCGCTTCGTTGACGACCGCTTGCGTAAGATCGTCGACCTCAGAGACACTGTGTGCTCTGGCGCCAACAAGGACTGCGGCTTCGTCGTCGTCAACCAGAAGGGTATCGACCCGATGTCGTTGGACGTTTTGGCCAAGCACGGGATCTTTGCGCTGCGCCGCGCCAAGCGCCGCAACATGGAGCGCCTCCAGTTGTGCTGCAACGGCGTTGCACAGAACTCTGTTGACGAGCTGACGCCCGCTGTGCTGGGCCGCGCCGGCCTTGTTTACGAGCACGTTCTGGGCGAAGACAAGTACACTTTCATCGAGGACTGCGACGCTCCCAAGTCTGTTACCATTCTGATCAAGGGGCCCAACGGTCACGTGCTGCAGCAGATCCAAGACGCGGTTCGCGACGGGCTGCGCGCAGTCAAGAACGCCATCGAGGACAAGGCGCTTGTCGCTGGCGCCGGCGCGTTCCAAGTCGCATGCCACAGGCATCTATTGCGCCCCGAGTTTCTGCGCACTGTGCGCGGCAAGGCGCAAATGGGCGTCAAGGCGTTTGCCGAGGCACTCTTGGTTATCCCAAAGACCATCGCCACTAACGGCGGATACGATCCGATGGATGTTCTGGTTGCGCTGGACGAGGAGGCCCAGGACGGCCATACCGTGGGTATTGATCTGAATACCGGCGATGTGCTGGATCCGGCGCAGGAAGGTATCTGGGACAACTACCGCGTCCTCCGCCAGCAGCTGCACTCGTGCTCCGTCATTGCCACTAACCTCTTGCATGTCGATGAGGTGATGCGGGCTGGGCGTGCGTCGCTTAAGGCTCCCAACCCAGGCGAGGAGTAAAAATAAAATAAAAAAGCACAATGTTTCTAGTTCTTTCTCTTTAGCTAGAATAGAAGTACATTTTTTTTTTCAGCAGGTCTTATTTGCCAACCTATGTCGAAACAATTAGTGCTCATGTCAAATGTCAGCATTTGGGCACATATCACCCGTGTGTTGCAGCACACAGAGCCAGTAACTGCATAAATTGCGTGCACCGTGAGCCCGCCACCTATCATACAGCGGTGCTATTCAGTCTATTTATAGTGCACGGTGCTTTTGCTTCATGCGCTTGTTTGTTGTAAAGTTGAGTGGAACTGTGAGCAAATAAAAGAAGGCAGGATAACGAATCAGCCACGCCCACGTGTATCGAAATCGGCATGTTTTGAGCAAGGAGCATTCTCACTAATATCCAACATTCGTTTAGTTTTCCTGTTTACAGTGTCGTATAGGTAGCTGCGGGCGATAAAGGTGAATGGCGGGCGACTCCATTCGGGAATGCTGCGGAGGCATTCCCCTCAGTCATTCACCCGCCGCCGTCAAGAACCGTCAAGCATCGACTGGCCCAGACCTGGCGTGAACAATGTCTCTGATCGCACTTCACATAGTTTAGTTTATTCAATAACTGCTCCGCGCTCAAGCACGCTGCCCAAATTCGGACAACTGCCGACGCCTGCAACTTGGCACAGGCACACCCGCGGCTGCCGCACATCAATACTCGCTAGACATCCAGGGGGCGGGTGCTATTGCAACAGCAATAAGTCAGTTTCTTTTTAATCGTTTTTTTTGCCTTTTGAAAAGTTCCTTTCTTCACAAGACTACTTGTGCATGGCCCACTAGTAGCAACAGCGTCACGATGACGTGTATTTGTTTGTTTTCATACATGCGCGAGTAATTAAGGTCTGCATTGGACCGCAAGACAAAGACAGATCCAAGCACAAAGTGGTCTCGGTTTTTTTCCCCTCCGAAGAATCCGTTTCCGCGGTCCCATCCAAAATCAGCTTTGGGAAGACAACCCGGGCTGAGAAAAAAAAAGAAAGAGGTGCACGGAATGAAAATGGATTTGCACTTGAAGCAGATGTCAAATAAAGACACACGCAAGGGGAGGCACCTATTTTTAGAACATTGTGATACACCATATAAAGCAAGCATTGTATATTGCCAAAAATAGGTCACCCCCTTCGTTGTGAGGATTGGCAAGCAAAAGCTCAGGCTTTTTATTTATAACTAAAAATGGCGTTTGGGTAAAAAAAAAAAACCCTCAAAAACAAGGTGGAAAAGTGGGGGGAGGGGGAGATTTTTGTATGGACATCTTTTTTTAATTCGTTTCCTTGGAAATAGGCTTTTTTTTGATGTTTTCCTCTTCATTCTCTTTCCACTTGAAATAGCCATTATTTGTATTATTTTTTATTTTTGTCGATGGTATTTGGTTTCTTTCTTTTGCATCCTACCTTTTCTTAATTATTTACCTGCGAAGACATAGATGGCGTCAAACCACCCGATAGCTCGCGCATCCACCGCGCCAACACTACATATCCTGCCGCTGGCACCACCGCCGAAGCGGCACTTGAGCACCCGCAGAACCATGCCAACTGTATCGCCAGGCGCAGGCGCCTTGAACCTCAGTCTTGACATGGGCGGTTTGCGCGCACCGTCCCGCTCAGCGCCAGGCACCATATCGCAGCAGCGGACGCCGCTGACGCCATTAGACAGCACCCGCGCAGCACGGCGTCTGCTGGTAGTCCCTCTCAGCTCTGCCGCCACAGTTGCCAATAAGCGCACACCAGAACAAACGGCACCGCCGCTGTGCGATGACGAGAGCATGATGGCGCGCAGGGCGGCGCGCACATACCGCAACGGACCACAGCTCATCATGCCGTATCTGTACTTGGGCGGCGAAACCAATGTGGCAGGCGAGCAGCTCCGCGCACTGGGCATCAGCCACGTCCTCAATGTGGCACGTGAAGCCACCGGACCCGCCGTGCACCTAGAAGCCGCATCGGACCCGAGCCAAGCGGTCCGGTATAGGCACTACGAGTGGGACCACAACGAGCCCGACTTGGCGCGGTACTTTGGCGAGTGCTTTGCATTCATAGACGCAGCGCGGACGCGGCACCAGAGCGTTCTTGTGCATTGCCAGCTGGGCGTGTCGCGGTCGGCGTCGCTGGTCATTGCATACGTGATGCGCACGATGCGTATGGGGTTCGGAGCCGCCTACGAATACGTGCGGCTGCGCGCCCCGTGCATCAGCCCCAACCTGTCGCTCATTGCGCAGCTCCACGAGTACGGCGCTGCGCTGAGGGCGCAGGGCGTTGTTGCGGCGGCGCCGACAAGACTCTACGCCAGTATGTCGCCTCCGGACCTGGCTCCGCCGAGCAGCACGTCCAGCTCTGAAAACGCAAGCCCCATAGAGGATGTAGAGTCAGTGGGGCGCTCGTTGTGCTGCCATGTGTTGTTGCCGCCGCCGCCGCCATTGCTTACGTCGAAACCAGACGATGACGTACAAGACCCACTTGCGCTGAAAATCGTCGCATCCTGTCACCCATTGGTTCCGCAATAGCAAATGCCTTTAGAGCGGAGGGGAAGTGGAGGGCCTTTTTGTTGGTAACGAGAAAAAAACTGTTGCAAATATGGGGCTGGCTCCTTTGCGTTTTCTTCAGCTTTCCTTCGTTCAGCTCAAAAACTCCCCATCCTCCCAAACCAATTTGCGTTTTAAAAAAATTCTTCATTTGTATCCTCATACTCTCTTTCTTTTTTCTTGAAACAAGCTCTAGCCTTTGTTCTTGTGGTGCTTGGTAAAGTGTGCGCTTGTATACTCCGCCGAACGTCAAAACTCCCTAAGGCTTTCCTTTTTCTTCCTGTATGCTTCATGTGCATACAACAGAAAAAGTAAGTTATCTCTCTTTGCATTTCTTTCACTCCACCCCGCCCCTTTTTTCTTTTACATTCTTCTTCTAATCAATGTCAACTGCAGACAGCTCAACTCCGCCCGACCCGTCGGTTCTGTTGCGGCTTTCCGCATGCACCAATCTCACGCAACTGGCCGCGGCTCTAGACGAGCTGGCCATGGATCCTGCGGCCATCCTTGCAGCCGTGCCAGAATGCCTCGACTCGCGGGGCCTGGCCGCCCTGTTATTCAACCACGCCTCTGAACAGCAACTATCGGAGGACGACGAGTGGGCGTACGCATGCGTTGCGCGCGCAGAGGCCGTCGACCGATGGACGGGCCGCATCGACTGGGCCGTTCAATGGCTAGAAGCCGTCAAGGAGCGCTCTTGCAGCCATATATCAATAGACGAAGCGCTGCAACGAGCCGTCTTGCTGCAATCGGTTGTTGTGGGCGAGCAAGGCGCTGTTGCGTATTTGCCAGCGACTAGCGCCGTCACGCTTGCTGATCTTAACGCAATGGCACCCGATGTTCTGGTTGCATGGGCAATGGCGCGCGTTGGCGAATGGCCCGATCTGGCAGACGCTGTGCTCGAAGCGTTGCAGCTGGATACGACTAAACCAGGAGAGCCTTTGATTCGCACCGCGTGGAACCGCTGGTGGGCGCGGAACATGGTTGGCTCGTCGCATGGGCTGCTGCGCTCGCTTGTTGTGCGATACCCTCGCCTGTTCGACATGCACGTTGTGCTTGCTGCCATCTACGCTGTCGGCGGCCCATGTAGCGACATTTATGCTGCCAACGAAGCCTTGGGCGTTCTCGTGCGCTTAGTGGCTGACGGAAGGCCCAGCAGTAGCGACACTGTGCAGTTCCCCGAATCCATCTGGCGCAAGATCCAAGACGCGCAACCCGAATCGTTTGAATCGCTGGCTCCAGAGGAAACAGTTATAGTTCTCAACACGGCGCTTGCCCAAGTGGATGCTGGCGAGACGCTTGCGCGGCTTGGCTTGGATATCGATATGCCAACAGTTGCGGCGTGCCAGCAGGGTGCCGACGACCAGCAGCGGCTGCTTGTCAAGCTGATTCTCTCTGCTCTCCGCCTTGGCGCCACACGACCCGAGGGCGTTTCCCTGTGGCCGGAACTTGTCCGCTTGCACTCAACGGGGCTGTTCTCATGTATCCCGTTAGAATCCATCAAGAAAGAGTACTTGCAGCGCCTTTTGAGTGGCGAGCAATTCGAGCAAGCGCAGGTGCTTATCGACGCACAGCCGCCATTCACAGGCACGCATGTTGTTCGCGACGCTGTGTGCCAAGCGGCTTGCGAGATGTTTGATAATGCCGAATCTGGCAACATGGACGCTGGGCTGGTACGGTCGGCGTCGCAGTGCTTGGATCTGCTTTCCGCGCACATCCAAAGGAATGATCCGATTGTGATGAAGGAGCGGGCCCTTATTGACGCTGCACATTTGGTATGGACGTTGGGCGCCAGTGGGCTTTCGGCGATCTTTAAATCGAGCGACCGCGCAACAGCTGCTTCGGGCGAGGTTCTGCCTATCGAAATAAGGCTGTCGTCCGACCCTTATGCATTGCTCAAAGACATTCTGGCACGTACTCCCGGCGGGTACAAGAAACAGAGGGTTGTGCGCGAGATCGCTGGCAAACTCCTAGAAATCGCAGCACTAGCCAAAAACGACGAAGAGCCTTCTGCTGCTTCAGACAGCACCGCCAAAGTAGCCAAGGGCGAACTACCACCATCGAGGCGCGATCTTGGTGTGCACTCGATTTCCGAGGCGCTTGTGGCCGCGCTATTGCTTGAGGCTGCAACTAATAGCTCGGACTATAGTGCGGCATACGACTATGCGCGCCAGCTGGTCAATGCCCGTCCTGTGCTGGCGAAAGCGCAAGGTGCGACCGAGACACACAGATCCAGGCAGCTGCTGGGAAGCAGCATCTCCAATTCAACTGATAATGGAGTGCCCTCTCAAGCACAGCCGGTGCAGCTCGAGGTGCGTGCCATTGAGTGTATCTGGAGAGCCTGCGTTGAGCTTGCAACGAAATGGGGCACCAGCGATCAGCTCTCTGTCGTGCGCGAGCGCAGGCTGGAAGTCACGTCGCTTGCGCTTGGCCTGTGCCCCACCAGCGAGATCCCCAGGATCCTCCGTCTATGGAACCAGATCCAGGCGGACCACCTTACAGACGCACCGGAGGCAAACGATGCATTGCCGTGGGCTGAATCGCAATCGCTCGATCATATTGGCAAAGACCCAGTCGCCATTGTCCACGAAACGCTGGTTGGCAGCACTGCTGCTGTGCTTCCAGCAAAGGCAGACACGTCACCGACAACGGCCGCGGATCCTGGCAACGCCGATGCGATGCTAGACCTTGATGCCGTCCGCACGTTCGATGCGGCCATTATCAAGCGCAGTCTGCGACAGACGCTAGGTGCAGCGGAAACGCAGCGTCGCGAGCTGCTGCTTGAATGGCTTGACTTTGCGCTGACAACATCTAAAAGACCCAAGGACGACGGAGATGCAGCGTTCAGAAGACGCATGGAGGCCGAAGTGGCCAAACGGTATCCGCAGGAAGCCATCGGGGTGCTTGTAGTCCGTGTACTGCCGCATGTAGACCAGACCAACTATGCAATGCTCGAGCCGTTCTATACATTCTACGCCCGGTGCGCGAAAGCAGCGGGAGACGCTGAAAGTGAGCAACAGGCGCTGGTGCGGCTGGCGCTAGTCAAGCAGATCATGCGCGATACTCCGAAAGTTGTTCAGAAGATGCGCTTTGCCGACGTGGTTGCTCCTTTTGTGTGCGCAAGCGAAGCCGAGTGTCGTGCAATGGTTTCCGCGGAAAAGCAGGCGTTTTGGCCTGGCGATGTAGGGGAGCTCGTTGCGCTTGCGTCTGAGTTGGCAAAGCTCCGCCCGCTGAGTGGCATCGAGGAGGTGTCAAACAAGGAAGATGACCGATGGGCCGAAAGCGGCAGCGTGCTTGGCAGCAAGCTGTGTCTCTGGGCACTCACTGACATTGCCGCCAGTGGCGATGCAAGCGAACAGTTCAACAGCATGTTTGTCGACTGTTTGTCGCACATGTCATCCGCCGAGGACGTGTGCGCGCTGGCTGGGTTTCTGGCATTTAGCGGCGATGCCAGTCGGTCGCTGAGCCCCGATTCTCGCTACCACGGCGTATCGTTATGCTGCGAGCAGGCAACAAACAACGGCAGCCGGCCTCTGCCGCGGCTAGCGAAGGATGCGCAAGCATACATGGAGTATGTGTCTGGACTGTGTGCAATCCACGATCCGTTCATGTTTGCGGGACTGCCGGACCAGTGGGCGCAGCATTTGGACGTCTGCGCGAGCCAGAGCGGCTGGGAATATAAGGACAAGCCGCCTGCGGAATGTGTAGTCCATGCGTGCATCGACGTTGTCAGCCAAATGGCGGCCGACGAGAGCGTAGGCGCTTACTTTGTGTGCGAATGCTACGTGCGTGTCCAGGACCTCGCAGACAAGCTGGACGCGGAGGATGTGCAGGTGCCAGAGCTGTCGCAGCTGTATGTGCGTGTGATCCAGAACACTATAGACGAGCACAAGGCCTCTGACTATAGCGGCGCCAGTGGGACACTGGGACAACGGCTGAAGGCAATAGCAGAGCCGCCGATGGAACTGAGCGGCTTCGATTTCGGCGACGGCAGCGCGCTTGGCGCTGTGATGCAAAAATTCAAGACGGCGTTCGGTACGGCTCTCGTGGATCTGGCTCACAGCGACGTGCTGGACAGTTCAGCGCGGCTGGCGTTGCTAGAAGCGGTAGACCAGCACAGCCTGGGCGTTAGTGGTGATAGCAAGGATGAACAACAGCAGAAACAGGAGGCGCCATCGTCGGATTTCCTGCACTTCTGCCTTCTGGCTGACAAGCACTGGGGGGTTAAAATCGAGCAGTCGCTTGAAGCGCGCAGCATTGAGGGTCGGTGCACTGCATGGCTCGCACTTTTGCAAAGCACAAGCGCCGAAGATGAGCAGCTGGTTGACGTTCTTGTTGCGCTGCTTGTCAAATGGGCTGCCACAGACAATAAACAGCAGAGCTGCGAAGCCGACCGGTGCGTGTCGGCGCTTATCGAGTGGGGCGTCAGAAACCAGGCGCCCCGCTGCGTGGTGCGTGCGATTATCGACCATGGGAATCTATTTACGCAGATCGCAGGCAGCCAGGCGTTTGGGGCGCTTGTGGCCGACGCTCGTCGCGACCCAAGCATAGTGGCACCGCTGGCGACGCTGGGGCTGGCGTACCCAAGCGATGTTTGGGCCGAGCAGTGCATGGAGCTCGTGGTCTATGCCATGGCCGCTGCAGAATCCGCGTCTGCGCAGGAGCCAAGCGAAGCAGCTCTTGGCAGTGGGGATGAAGATAATGACGCGTGGGATATCGACGACGACGACTTGCTTCTCGAATCCGGCGACGAGCCGCCGCCGCCGCCGCCAGCCGAGTATGGACGCGCAGGCGCGATGATTGTGGACAGCGCCGCGTTGCATGTAGCGATAGCTGCGCAAGGCTACGTAGCGGCATGTGCAGGAAGCCCGCGGCTTGTGGAGGCGCTAGGCCGCACCCTGATCAATGCAGCGACTGTGCGCGGGCTTGCCAACAACGACGACCAGGCGCTCGTGGATGCGCTTGCAGCAAGAGCTGGCCAGCAAGAGATGGCACTTTTGGCGCCTGGGATGCAGCCAGCGCACGAGCTGCTCAGGCGCGCAATTCATGCGGCTCACGGCGCCGGGATGCGCGACCAAGCGCTGGCGTGGATCTACGAGCTCGTCGGATTGCCTGCGCCATACCGATTCGCGGCATCAGCGAAGTCGGTTGAGCGGTGGATAGCGCATGTGGATCGCCTTGTCCTGGGCGAGGGATCCAAGGAGGATAAAGAGGAGAAGCAGCTGACAACAATAGCCAGATTGGCGGAAGCTGAGAAAGAGGAGGCTGTGGTTGATGACGGATGGGGCGACGACGACATTGATCTGGATGCGGATCTGGAAAACTTGTGAAGCGCAGTGTGCACGTGCTGTAAGAGTAGCTTTGTTTTTTCTTTAAAGCTGTCAATTTTCTGTTTGCCAAGAGAAAATAAAAAAACTGAAATTATCTTTCCTTTCTTGTTTCTTGCATTTTGTATTTTGACGCTTGTTTGATAGTCAGAGGGACCTTGTTGGGCTTGCATTAGTTTTTTTTTTCTTGCTCGTCGACGACCAAAACCACCAGACACAAGAGACAGGCCCCATGGAGGGGTATTTGAGCAAGCTGCGCGGGCTAGCCAGCTCAGCAGTGAATGCAATTCAGAGCAAAATCGGGCGAGATTACGCGGTGGACCTGAGCGCGCGGCCGGTGGGGCATTCAGGACTATGGGCGCTACACCGAGCGACGCGCCGCAGCAGCAGCAGCAGCGGTGGCACTAGTGGGGGAACGCAAGTGACGGTGTGGGTGTTTGAAAAGCAGCGGTACTTTGAGCAAGGTATCAACCGGCAGCTATTCACTGAGCGGGAGCAGTCGCTAGTGGTAGAGCGGCTTCGCGCAGAGGCCGGGCAACTGACGCGGCTGCGGCACCCGTCGGTCCTGCAAGTGGTGGAGCCGCTGGAGGAGACGCGGACGTGGCTAATGTTTGTCACCGAGCAAGTGATAGCCAGCCTAGATGACCTTATCCAGAAAACCGATAGCGTCAAGCGTGTAATCGATGGCGACGAAGAGTTTGAGTTGGACGATTTGGAGATCCAAAAGGGGCTGCTCCAAGTGTCAAAGGCGCTGGGGTTCTTGCATAGCGATGCGCATATCGTGCATGGCAACTTGGTGCCAGCCAGTGTGCTGGTCAACAGCAAGGGCGATTGGAAGCTGGGCGGCTTTGGGTTTACGCAACCCGCCAACGCGGAGAACCCCAGGCGGTTCGAGCATGACTACCAGATGCCCGAGCACACGCAGCAGGATCTGGACTACTTGGCACCCGAGTACGTACTCCACGGAACATGGTCCCCCGCATGCGACGTGTTTGCCTTCGGGTGCCTTGTGGCCGCCGTCTACGAAGGAGCGGCTCCCATGCGGTGCCGAAACGACGTGGGTGCATACCGCCGCGAAATCGCGCGCCTTCCCGACTCAGCCGTCAACGTTCCCGAGGATCTGATGCCCGCTGTCACGGGACTGCTGCGCTCCGATCCCCATGCACGCGCCACGCTGCGCGACTTCCAGGACTCCAAGTACTTTAACGACGTCCGTGTAGCCACCCTCCGGTACCTGGAGACGCTGGTGGAGCAGGCGGAGGACCAGAAGATCCAGTTCCTGCGCAGCCTCGTCCGCATCCTGCCCAAGTTCCCGGATCGCATCCTGCGATGCAAGATCCAGCCCCTTCTGTACGAGCATGCGACAGACACTCAGCTGCTTCCATTCATTATGCCCAGCGTCATGTTTATAATCGACCGCATGACGGCTGACGAGTTTGCCCGGCGCGCCATGGCGGGGCTCAAGCCGCTTCTGGCAGCCGTACATGCATCAGCCCCATCGCTGTGCGTGGTGCTGGATCATCTGGCAGTGCTCGAGGCCAAGGCGCCGGCTGCGGTGTTCCGCGCAGACATAATGGACTTGGTTTACGGGGCGCTAATGTCGACGGACGCATCTGTGCAAGACAAGGCGCTGCATGCGGTGCCGTCGATATCCAAGAAGCTGGATCCGCACGACTTGCAAGAAAAGCTGCTCCCCCGCGTGCAACACGTCTACGCAAGAGCCAGTGTTCTGACCCACAAGGTGCGGGCGCTGATCTGTCTCCATGGGATGCTCCCGTCGCTGGACAAGGAGACGATTATCAGCAAAGTGATGCCGATGCTTAAGCGCACGAAGACAAGGGAGCCCGCTGTAGTGATGGCCATGCTTGCTATGTACGAGGAGCTCGGCCTCCGACATTTGGACAAGCAAGCGGTGGCTGCCGAAGTGCTGCCAGTGCTGTGGGCCCAGTGCGTCGATGGTCGGCTTCGGGCGGAGCAGTTTGCCAGGTTCATGCAAGTTATCCGCAAATTGGGCGACCGCGTCGAGAAGGAGCACCTGGAGTACTTGGATAGGCGGAAGCGCGTGTTGGGCGATGGTGGCGGGGCGACGGCGGCGGCGGCGGCTGTTGTGGACGATTCTGTTGGTGGCGATGACTTTGCGGATGACATGGACACTGGCGCATTTGAGGCGATGGTCTTGGGTGGCAGTCAGACTAATGGCAATTCCCGGAACAGCAGTCGTCGCCCGGGCCAGCAACCTGCCATGCAAAACCCGCTGGCTGATCTTGGAAACGACGCCAAGTGGGCGTGGGATGCAGACGAGCCGCTTAGTACGCAAAGCCCCTTGGCTCCTTCCAACGGTAGTCCTTCTGTTCCCCGCTCAAGTGCTTCAACTGTTACCGTGGATGTTGATTTTATTGCAAGCCCCGCCGATGACGAGTTTGGTGCCTTTGGCTCGTACGTCTCGCCAACCACGGCTTCAGCAAATGCCAATGCAACGCAAAAGAACGTTGCCTCGCGATTACGCACAACAACACCGCAACGTTTGGGGTTTGGTGCTGCGTTAAATACATCCGTTCTTCTGCCACCGCCACCGCAATCCGTCTCCTCCTCTTCTTCCAAACCACCTCCCCAGGCTGCTAGAAACTTGCCCAACTACAATATCAGCCCGAAACCAATGACTTTGATTGGCCAGACCGCCTCTGCTGCTAGCAAGTTTAGCACTTCCCAGAAACATGCGGGTGGAAAGGCATCCGATCTAGGCGATTTCGATCCGTTTGCCTAATTCTTTTTTCCAATAACATAATAAAAATAATTGTATAGATGTCAATCCCTCCGTATCGTGCATTTGCTGATGTTCCTGGAATAGTTCCAGCTCGACATTTGGGGCTGTTGTTTCCAACCGTGTTTGCTGCATTATACGGTTAATATAAGTAACCTGTGTGTTGCCGTAGATTAATCATGTCCGTTCTTTGGCACACTGACAGAGAATTGGCTTTAGGTTATGATTTGTTGGCATTTGGTGGTGGAGAATATGTTATGCCAAAGCACAAAAGACATACGCCTATGTTGTCATCACATAACTTGAAAGAGCAAGGACCAAGACGTTGTCATGAATTACAACAGAACTAGAGTAGTTGAGATCTATTTCTGTTCTGAAATGTAATCTTGGGGGTGGAGGGACCCCTTGCTAAGAAAACGAAACAAAAAGTTAGCAGCATATTGGTTGCTCGCGCGACGCCGCCACCATAAACGAAAGATCGCAGTACATATAGTCCTCCTGCTCCGTTCCGAAGATGGTCGACTCGTAGGAAGCCGTTCTGGGTCGCCTAACAATTCGACCGAAAAGAGACGACTCCCTCTTGCTGCTCTTATCACTCTTGCACGACGTTGTGGGCGAGCAAAGCGTCTGTGTAGTGTCCGATTTCATTGTCTGCGCGCAGTATGCGGCTTCGGTTCTGTATCCTGGGAGGTCCTGGGATACCAGCACGTATTGCTCAGCTATGGCTAGCGCCAGCTCCATCCGCGCAGTCTCGCTCAGCTGGTGCCCTTGTTTGGATCCCCGTTTTCCTGTGAATAGCCGTTTAATGGCTGCTGCCATCCGCTTGACGCCGCTTGGTTTGTGGGAAATGCTTTGGGTTGTCATTCTGTGGATGTTATGTTATTTCTCGTTACTTTGGATAAACCTAAAGAAAATAAAAATGTATATTAGTTAGCAACCATTTCTATTTTTTTTTTTACAAATGATCGAAGGGATGTGGTAATGGAAAATAAGAGACAAAAAGGATGTGGTATACTATATCTTTCAAGATCTCTTACAGCTTATTTTTGCGTGAATAGTCTGTGTAATGAGTTTTAAAATCAAATAATAGTGTCGTAGCAATACGTGAAATAAAATAGTAGGCGTGAAAAATATATGGAGATCGAAATAAAAAAAAAATAGGTTTGGACTATTCCCATGAGGGTGGGAGGCCTGGCGGCTTCTTTTTTAAACGGTCTCCTGGTAAGGGACCATCGGGGTTTTTCTGTGGATTCTCTCGACATGAGAAGAAAACAGGCAGATGACCCTAATTTTCTTCTTCTTCCCAAACTAATGAGACAAAATAGAAAGGGATCTTTTGCCTGCAACAACAAAAAACGGTACAATTGAAATGTCAAATAGGGAAGAGGCTCAGGTACCAAATACCCTTTATTTTTTGTTGCTCTTACAAGAAAAAAAAGGCAAATTACATTGCAATTGTTGGAAAATATTCAAGCCTCTTTCCTGAGTTAGAAAAAAAATACATTTTGCGCAGAACGGAAATTTTAAATATTCAACTTGTATCTTTCCTCAGGGGAAGGGGTAAAAAAAAAGAAGGCGCACATACAGGTGCATGAGGCTGTTGGTTTATGTGACATGTTTCGTCAGTTTTCCGTTTCAGGTCACACTGGACCAGCTGAATGCGGATATCACAATATGGCGTGGGTTTACTTATTCCCAAAACGAGACCCTAATAAACGCAATAAACGCCTCATTTATCAACGATATGGAGAGCCTGGTCATTGCGCTTGTTGATAAATGAAATAACATGAGTTATATCCCTCCCAAAAAAAAAGTACATAAAGGAAAGAGAGAAAAAAAAAACAAGGACGCCACAGAGAGATATCAATTATGAGTAGCCTGCCAGCCTCCAAGAGCCAGAAACAGGCCAAGAAGCGGAAGCGACAGAAGCGTCATAAGAGCGTTGTACTTGCGCCATGTCAGAGCCACATCCGAGTTTCCCGTCCGCGGAAACACAGCGCCGATCCACCAGAGCGGGAGCAAGATGAATCCGCACGCAAACAGAACGGCACCTGCCGGAATCGAGGCGTCCGTTTGGACGCTGTACCGGGGCGGCGGGTACCGTAGACGCGCAGGCACGAAGAGCTTCGCCTCGTTAGCGTCATCCTCGACCTCCTCGTCGCGCAGCTGGTCGCTCAGCGCCCGGCCCCGGTCTACGACGCCCATCGTAATATGGTGGGCCGCCGGCGGTACGCTGCTGCCGCCGCTGCTGCGACTGTACTTCTCGGATGACAGTGACCCGTTGCGACCATTGTGGTATTCGTTTGCCGTCTGGTCCTCATGCTGCTGCAGCTGCTGCTTTTCGCTGATTTGCCTATAGCCACCGCCACCGCTTTCCTCAGAGTCATGGTCCCTTCCAACCGTGTGTCTGAGCGGCGGCAGCTGCGGCACAGGCATCGGGTAGTCCTCGGACGACGTTGTGACGATATCGCCGCCCAGACTGCGGTCCGTCGGCATCTTGCTGGCATCAGTGTCCCGCCGCGACCTGTGCGACGGAGGCGCAGATCCGGCTGCCTCTGCATCGAGCACGTATTGCCGGGCCATCGCATGCACTAACTCCTCGTCCTCGCTGCGCTGGTCCATTGGATTGCTGTTTGGTGCAGCGCGTGGCACTACCATTGCCTCTGGGCGATGCGATTCTGCTGTTTGGAATGAAGCGGTCGATGTGTTTGGTGTCAAATGACTACGGGCGCTGTAAAAGGCCGTGTTTTTTGACGATGTGTTGGTGCTGCTGCTGTTGCTGCTGTGGGTTTTATAGGAAGCAAGACGTAAGAGTGGGCGATTGGAGGAGGATTTAGTCGAGTGGAAAGAAGAACGGTTCGAGCCCACCAATGCTTCTTTGTGTTTCTCAGTGTTGTGCAAATCCCCTTCTTTGTTTTCAATTTCTTTCACCGAGTCGAGCCGCCGAGCCGCCATGGAATAATCCCCTGTGCGGTAAGACTCGGTTCCTAACATTTTCCAGCTCTTTGATCTTCTTTCTCGCAAGCGGCAGAGTCAGCAAATAAAAGAAAACAGACGATACACCAAGAGATAAAGGGGGAGACAGAAGAACTTTGTCGGTTTGCACAGCCAAAGAACGTTCCTCGCTGGAATATAAAACTGCTTTGCGGCTTTCCCAGCGCTCATGTGGCCATGTCTATAAATGGACTAAAGTCGCACACATCCACACCCTGCTTTTCCCGAAATATGTGGCCGATTGAGCAGATACTTTGATACTGCAAAGAAGGGGATGTTCAAAGCAGCGCGGGAGCATCGTTACTTTCACGTTGGTGGGGAGGGTATCAACCAGCAGTTGGAGACCGATTAAAGCTCGGACTTTTTTTCTTTTTGCTTCACTTTTCTTTATCAAAGGATTTGCTCAAAACGGAGTCTAAACCGATACTGCCCCCTCTGCGAAAGCCACGCCCTACATGTGACCAGCCAGGCAAGAAGAAGGGAAGGATCAGGTGTGTCACCAAGGGCTTCAGCATCCATTTCTTTTCTGTCATTTGTAGCAGCAGCCAATAGTTTTTGATCTGATACGCATGAAAGAAAAAAATTGAGGGAACACATCCAAAAAAAAGATCCACAAGCATCAAGCGCACTTGACCAAACCTGCCTTTTCTTCTTGCTTTGCCATTTTTGTTATCCTATTTATAAAGCAAACACTTTCATATTCTTGTAATTTAAGCGAGCTCTCTTTTTGCTAAAGGCTGTTTTCAAGGAGTGTCGGAAACGCATTCCGCTTTAGATTCCGTCTTTCTATCTTTATAAACCTTCCCAATCGCTTGTAAAAGTACTCATTACATTCCCTTTCTCTCTTTTATTTCACTTGCCAACAGCTGGTATTGCTCTTGTATTCTGTACATTATATATTCTCTAGACTTTCATATTTATCGCCCAGTCAAAAGGTCACACCCGCGCATACTCCGGAAGCACAAGATACAAAAGCGCCATCCCAGAAGAAGATAAAGGTAAGCGTTTCATGGATCCATAAAGCCCCGTATGATGCCCTATCTTTAGCATCTCTTTAACTTTATGCCGTGCAAAGAAGACTAGGAAAAATTCCGCTATCTGTATATCTACACCCTACGAAAGCGGGGAGTGGGTTTTTTTTTTAAAGAAAAGGAAATGGCGTAAAAAAATAAAGGAATGATTGATGGGAGGGGGGGAAGGCTTGATATGAAGGCCTTTTTTTACATCTCGTTCATCTATCATTTTCTTTCCTTTCTTTTGTTTCCGGCTCTTCTAGATGAAGACAAATATCCGTCACTCATCATCCCCTGCTATCAGTTCTAGTCCCTTGCGTGTATTCTTTTTTATTGTTTGTGGAGGACCTACAAACCGCTATCCCTGTGCCTTGTGTGGAGTCGAACAAGGACTAGTCAACTAAACGTCTTGTATAATATCAGTTTCTCGTTATTTCAATAGCCGCATAGGTTGCATATACGCTCAGCAAAGGCTACGGGTAATAATAATAATGTCGGCACACAACATAGCCGGCGAAGATGACCAGCAGTACGACGTTGGGGAGCTGTTCCGGCCCAGCAAGGCGCTCAGAACAACCCCCGGCGAGGACTCTGGATTCAATAACCCTTTCAACGACACAATGGCCGCACAGCTATCGACAAGACGAGGCGGGAAGGTTGCAAGCACCGTACATGCAGTCTCGGCGGACATGATAGAGCAGATTCGAGACGCAAAGCGCCAAGCGATAGAGATACTACAGGCCATCAGCGCAGATAATGTGCTAGAGCACACGTTGTCTGACTACATCCGCGACATCGACGCGTCATATAACGAAAGCGACCCAAGGATTACGTTTCCAAAGTTACGAGCAGCATGGACACCTGAGGAAGATCGGCTCTTGATGGTGGGCGTGCACGTATACGGGCCCAACACCGAATCGTGGCCGCGCATAGCCATGCTGGTGCCTGGCCGCACCAACAAGAGCTGCCGCAAAAGGTGGTTCCATTCGCTAGACCCGTCGCTGCACAAGGGTCCGTGGACGCAAGAGGAGGACGAGCTGCTGCGCGAGCGTGTAGCTCAGTATCCGTCGCAGTGGTCCCGGGTAGCCGAGGGCATTACTGGGCGCACTGACGACCAATGCGCTAAGCGATGGCGCGAGTCCCTTGACCCCGACATCGAACGCAGCAACTGGACGCCCGAGGAGGACCGCATGCTTCTCGACAGGTTTGCCGAGTTTGGCACGCAGTGGCAAAAGATTGCCACCTTCTTCCAGGGCCGCCCCGGCCTGCATTGCCGGAACAGATGGCGCAAAATACAGCGCATCATTTCGCAAAAGGAACGCAAGTCCGGAGGTGCGCTGAGTGCCGACGACTTGTCAAAGACGCTGGCGTCTGTCACTGAGTCCGTCAACCGCAGGAAAACGGCTCAGCGCTCCCGTCCGCACAGCCAGGGCTTCAAGCAGGCCCTTAGCGTCGCTGCTGCAAGCAAGAGCATGACCAGCAACAATAATCTCGGCACGCCAACACAAGATGATGACGACACTGGCGGCCTTGGTCAGGTGGATCACCAGCAGCAAAAAATGCTGGATGTTTCAGGAAATGGCTTCTCCGAAGACGCTGCTGCACGCAGTTTGTACTATGGACACCTATCTGGTGCTGCTTCGTTGGTATCCGCACAGGCGAGCGGTGGGAACGCCCAGCGCGGCGCATTGTCTGGTTCTATTGGTGCACTATTTATGCCGTCGGAACAGCAGCCCTCTTCATTATCCCCTGGAGGTAAGTACAATAGAAAAGAAAGGATGTGGCCCCCCTCCTCTCACCCATGTTTCTTCTTTTATGGTTTGCTTCTGGCAATGGGGACACAGCTCGCATTTTGCTCTTGTTTAATTTGCCTGTCCTCTTGCGCTTGTTGAGAAGCGGGACGGAAATTAAATATGCGAGCAACCATTGTTCTGATAATGGCGTCCCCTCCCCCTCTCTCTCTTTCCTTGACCATGTGTTGTAAATGCAATGCCTCGCCTGTGCATTCTGCATATCTTGCTCTGATCTTAAGGAAGAAGGCATTTGCTGGTACTTTACACAATGGCAGACGTACATCACGCTTTTTCTTTTTGGTCATTCCCTGTTCCATTAATTGAACAGGGAAATGTAGAGACGTGAATGAATGCTTCAGATAAATGTTCTAAAAAAGATTATACTTTTCATTTCTTTGTTCCACCCACCAACCCACCCCATGTAGTCCAAGTACGTGGAAGATCCGCACAAGTAGAGTCGTTTAGGCAGCAGGCAGTCGCAAAGAGAACGTCCTCGGTGCTCTTTTCGCCCACCGAGGAGCAACGGCAAAGGCTGCGCAAGCTTGGACGGAGGCTCTACGGATGTGCAGCCACACCCGAATCCTGCAGCGCCTCGTTTGCCGATCCAATGAGTCTGAATACTCACATCAAGCTAGCACACCCATCGGTTGCTGGGCTGATCCCGTCGTTGAGCGCTGGAGCTGCTTCGGCGATTGCTAATCAGGCGTTTGCAACGATATCGTCGTCTCCAGATACAAGCAACGACGATCTCATGGACATTCTTGCCAACCACCAGCCTGTGCTTCAGCAGCCATCCCTTCCCACAGCTGCATCCACAGCTGTTTCATCGGGTGAATCTGGAAGCAAGGGGATGCATCTTAAGCCTTACAGGTGCGCCATGTCCGGGTGCAACCATGCATACAAGAACGTCAACGGACTCGAGTACCATATTTTCCACTCGCGCAAATCGAACAACCATCTTTTGCCAGAATCAACCGCCCAAACTGCAAGAGACGCTGCTGCTGCTGTTGGTTCGATGGACAGAGCCAGAGCCAATAGCACTTCAGATAATGCATCCCTTGAGATGCTCTTAGACAGCGGTTACGCCAATGGCCAAGGCGATATGCTTTCTCCGAATGAGCTGCAATGTGCAGAGGTCGAATGTCTAGCCATGTTTGACACCGAACGTGATCTGAAACAGCACATGCTCAGCCAACATCCGCGTCCTATCCGCAGAGCGGTAAAGCCTTCCAACAGAGTCCGAGGGTCAGGAGGTGGAACCACTCCTCATGTAATGACGCCAGTCGAAACCTTTTCTCAGACAGCCTCGAACCCTTCGGTGTTTTGGGGCTCAACGACGATCAGCGAGATGCTAAGCGTTGCCGCCGCCGTTGCTTCGTCAGAGTCCACAGGGTCTGCGGGAGCTATCAATGTGAACCCGAATGCACCGATGCCAACGATTCCAGAATCTGGCACGACGCCGCTTATAACTGCAACCGACGCGATGGGCCGGTCTCTGACTCCCGGAAACAACAGCACCGCGTTTTCTGGACTGGGTCACCGGTCGTTTACTGGAAACCTGGTGACCCAGCAGCCCAGCTTTGCATACAACAATCAGTTGCCCTTTGTAAGTCCTTTGACTCACCCACGGCAGCTAGAGCTGCAACTACATCAGCAGCAGCAGCAACAGCAGCAGCTTCATCGGGCCCACATGCAGAACTCAGGCTCATTCATGCAAAACAACACTCTGTCTGCACCCTTCCTGTCCGCACCCGCGCTTATCTCTGCCAACGGGGGTGAGCCGCCAAGCATGGAATCCTACTTTGCCTTGAACCTCAACGGACCTAACAGCGCAACTGTTGTCCAGCCAAACCATTCGATGACGCCATCGGTATACGGACCCACTACTGTACAGCACGCGCAGCCGAATTCAGCAACAGAAACAGCGTCGTCCATGTTCATGAATGCCGTCAGCCAAGCAAATGCAGCAGCAGCTGTAGCTGCAGCGGCCCGCTCTGCGGTATCAAACATATCGCCCGGACGCCACGAGAACGGCTCGCAGGATGCAAGCAAAGAGGCGCTGCTGAGCGCCGAGAATATGCATCTCATGAACTCGATGCTTAGTCCCGTCTACATGCATGCGCCAACCAGATCCAATACCGGCGACCCTGGTGCTATTGCTCTGAACGAATCACCCACTGCGTTGACCGGCTTTGTCGACGACAACGATATCCATATGGCAGAGGACGATGTGGTTGGATCGAGCAAGGGCTCAATTAGAAGCAGGCGCTCTGATTCCATTGATCTGACGTCATTGGCTACGGTACCGAACGCAAACCAACAGCCTGTGGATCTCGCCACGTATGCGATGGGTGCGGATCTTGCGGAATCGCCGCCTTTACGAACGATTGGCGATAACGCACATGGAGCTAGTAACGGTGCGCTGTCAAAGACTGGCGTGTACTCGCAGATGGCAGCGGCACTGATGTCAAGACGAGGCAGACAGCAACAGATGGCAGCAGCGGTTGCAGCAATGGGAGGAAGTGGAGGAGTAGGAGGGGCGTCGTCAGCAGCAGACTATGGAGGTAGCAGCCAAGACAGTAATAACAACACTACCACGTCCATGGGCCAGATAGCTTCATCGTCTTGGGGCGGCGGCAGCAACGGTATTGCGGCGCTCGGTCTGTTAATGGCATCATCGAGTGGTAGCCAGCAACAAAGTCCCCATGAAACCCAGGAAACGAACAAAATGACATTGCAACAGCAGCGGTACACCACGCCACAGTATTCGGAACTCGCGCAATTCCAGGAACAGTATAACCAGAATATGGCAGCCATGGCGGCAGCAGCTGCAGCGGCGGCAGCGCACAACGGAACCACCATTACGCGATGCGCGTTCCCTGGCTGTCAGCAAGTGTTCAACGATGCTAACGCATTGAAACATCATTTGCGGTTCGACCACCGTTCTCGTGGAGCAGCAGCAGCAGCAGGAGGAGGAGGAGGAGGAGGAGACCAGTATCAAAACAAATCGTCAAACATACTATCCACGTTCAACACCAACAGTAGTAACCCCGCAAGCCCCATTGACACGCTATCGACTATGCCTGCGGACAGCAGAACCAACGACACCCAACAATCGTTTATGAACCACCTGATGGCAGTGCAAGGATACGTGCCCGGCGCAATGTCTCAGCCGATCGGCGGCGGTGGCGGCGGCGGGATGGACCACCGGACGAGGGCGCCGCACTGGGTCGACCCGGGGCTCTGGGAAATGTGGATCGCCGCGGCAAATGGCCACGACTCGTCGGATATCACCGCAATGGCAGCAGCCACGGCAATGGGGATCACGCCAGGCGTCTCTGGCGTGCCGCAAACGTTCCTTCCTTCCCAACCTTTGACGGCTGCCGCCGCTCCTCCTTCTTCCTTGGCCGCATCGCAGTATACGACACAGCAGCAGCACCCCGTGGACAACGAGCTGTTGCACATGTTCGCGTCTGTCAACAGAAAGTCGTCCAAAATCAACTCTAGCCCTACTTAGGATGTGTGGGCCCCCAGCTCGTTTAATAACTTTTTTTAGTCCTGAACCAAGTGTTTAATACAAAAACAAAAGTAAAAAAACCCCCTAAGCAAAAGTATAGGTCTTGACAGGATCGGACAGCTCAACGCCACTTGCACTGTCGCTAGCGTTGCTGCGCCTGCTGGAGTATGAGCTGTTGCTTCGTCTGAGCATTCTTCCAACTATATCATCATCGTCATTCGGCTGCGACGATATGCTGGTACACGAGCTTCTCTTGCTGCCACTGCTCGTTGTTGTGGTGTCCCGCCTTCTAAACGCAGGCGCTTGGCTTGGCTTTTGCTCTGCTGCATCGCTCTGGGGAAGCCGATGGTGCGAAGAGGAAGGCGCGAGCTCCGGGTCTGACGACCACAAGAAATCCCCCGATGCGTTGGCGCTGCCGTTGGTTGTAATGTCCACCGAGCGCCCCCCGTTCAACGACGGCGAGTGGTGGTCTCTCTGGTTTTCGCTTTCAGGAGCTGTGGGCGTGCTGGTGGTGGTTGATCCATTGTCGCTGGACAACGACAACGCATCGTCAGGCGTCGCTTCTCTCGCGCGGCTATCGTCGCTTGTTGGTTTTTGTTTAGAACCGGAGGGCTGACGAAGGACGCCGCAGACCCACGAGCCGAGTCCCGAATCCGTGCTTTGCTGGACCTTGATTGCCATCTGGATCGAGTGGCACACCTCGACCGTGCGTACCATGATATCGTCGAGCTCGCTGGTGGTCAGCGCGCTGGCCGAGCGCTTGTGCAGCCTACCGCGATGTCTCGAATGCTGGCGGGCGGCTGCGCCAGAGGCGGCTAAAGCTCCTCCGGCAGCCGAATCATGCGCGGTGCCTTCAATAAGGGTCAGCGCGTTTTCCAGGGACATTGACGCCGGCATTTTGCTGTGGATCATGTCGAAGGGCACGTAGTTGCGGGGTATTGTCATCAGCCGCATGCGTTGCCGACCTCTGCCTGGATTCGATGTGGGCGATTCGGCAGACAGAATAATCGGGAATCTGTTGCGTGGGCCCATAGCAGTGGCGGCTGCGTACGGCTGCGGCTGGCGGGCGCCTGAGTACCCAGGACTGTCAACGCTGGCATTGTTGTCGCCGGCCTGACGGATCCCACGATGTGCGGCCGCCGATGTGTGCAGCGACGTGTAATGCGGATGGAACTGACGCCTGTTGTTGTTGCTGCTGCTTGTGTTGCTTCCGATGCTGCTATCAGAAGTCCGCGGCGCAACAACAGCATTAGACGCGTTGGTGGAGCTGTTTGACGTCCCCACTGAATTCGAGCGGTCGTGGATGCTGAATGACGCGCTCGGCCGTCCGGCCTGGTTATCCAGGCTGTTCCTCGCATCCCTGGCATCCCTGGCATCATGCCACATACCCAGATCGGTATTGGACTTTGAAAACGACGTCGTCGCCGCCGCCGCCGCCTGTGTCTCTAGTTGCTGCTGATTGTTGCGCACCTTGCGCACAAGCCTGTTTTGCTTTTGCCCGACGCCCCCAATCCCCTCGATGCTAGCAGGGGTAAGAGAAGCTGCTGCCACTGCCAGAGACCGTGTTCGAGTCGGGGATTGGACCGACTGCGAAGAAGGCTGCGCGTGGCTTGGCGGACTGTCGGAGTTCAGGGCGCTCCAGAACCATCCGCTGCTTGAGCCGTCGTTGGAATTGCTGTTGGTTTTCCGCGTAAGCCGATCAACTATCCTACTACTCTCGCTACGCTGAAGATTAGGCGGCGAGGGCTGCTGCTGCGGCGGTGGCGGCGAGCCCATTGACCCAAAGCTGGACAGCCGTTTCTGGTACCCGTCAAGCTGGTTAAAATCAAAGCTCGCTAGATTCAGCGATCCGTCCTGGTTGATCAGCGAGAATCTGCTGTGGTTGAATGAAAACGGGCTTGTCGGCGACCCTGGATTGAAGCCGCCTCCTCCTCCTCCTCCTTCTGCGCTGGTAACCATCGACACTTGGCTTTCAGACACGCTGCCATGCGTTTGGATCGACAATGAACTACCGCCAGCCATTGCCAGGTCTTGGCCAAGAAGCGCTTGAGGTATCGTTGATGCTGCTGGTGTTGCTGCCATTTGGCTAGTTTTGACTTTGAGGTGGTTGTCAACACGGACGCCACTGTCGTTTTCGGGGACTCGAGACACATCGTTGCTATAGTTGCCGTCGGCGCCGCCTGTATCTTGCTGCGTGCCGGCCAAGACGTATCCATTCGGGCCTTGCACGAGCATATCGTATATGTCGATACGCTCACTGTCCCTGTTTTTGCTCCGGACTGTAGCCTGCTCTAGCTCCTGCTGACGCTTCTCGGCCTCCTCCATCATATTCATGTAGTTCGGATCAATCGCCAGTTGGTACGGCGGGTCGGCCATGCTGAATCTGGTTGTCGGGCCAACAGGACTCGACGGCTGCGGCGCACTTCCAGCACCATTGGCATACGAAGTGTATAGAATCCGGGACAGCGGAACGGCAGTAAGGAGATCCTCGGACGATGCTGCCGACGCAATGCTGCGCGAAGCAAGGCTGCCAGTCGACCGCGTGTTTCTGGACAGTGATCCTGCCGACGATGCAAGCGACAGGGGAGACCGGACATTGTGCAAGTAGTGACTCTGCTGCTGCTGCTGTTGCTGCTGCTTCTGTATCTGCTGTTGATCGTGGCGGCTGGCATCTGTGCGCTTATACACGTTCAGATCGGTGGACGATATGTTGTGCACCGCCTGCTTGTGGATGATGTCGCCTGCGCTGCGTCCAATCGAGCCATCCATCAGGGGTTCAAAGCTCGGAAGATTGATTACGTCATCCTCGGAAGAGGCGGGCGAGTTTGCTGACAAGAGGGCAACCCGTTGCGCCATGCTGGTTTGCGGCACCGATGTCTTCCGCGGCAGCCGAGGAGAAATCGCTGGCACGCGAGCGTCACCGTCGGAATCATCCTTGCTTGGAATCGTCATTGACCGCGAACGTGTCGGATAAAGGTTGATCTGAGGTACGTTATTAGACAGGATTCGTGCGTCCATTGTCGTGCTATCTTCGTCTGATGTGACAATTGGCGACAACGGCGATACGGGCTTCACCGGGCTCACCATCGGGTACCGGCTGGGCAAGTGGCCAAAGTCGTAGGATATGGCGGACGGCAGCTTCTGCACGCCAAGAAATGCATTGTTGCGCGGCCTGGCGTCGCTGCCGATGCTACTCATGCTGCTGGTATTGGTGCTTGTGTTGGCGACCAGGATGGTTGCGGCCTTGCGCGAACTCAACGCTGCTGGCACACCACGCTCCAGCGATCCCTGCGAAGATACGTAAAACGACCCAGAGTTGTTGGGCGGCGACTGGGTGCGCGACTGGTGCGTAAATGATCTCTGCCGCGACCCCGGGGTCAGCGGACGCGATGCTGACGACGCCGACGACGACGCCGGACCTGTTGTGCCTTGGGCATATGCATCCAGGGACGTCATGGACATATTGTGGCGGGACATTGCGCCTAGCTGCTGGGCAGTTGCTGGGTATATGGAAAAATGCTGCTGCTGTGGACGGGCGGACTGGCTGCCGTCGGGCTGGGGTCTAAATGCCAGCGGCTCTCCAGCGGATGCAAACGGATGGTGGTTGACGATGGGCCGCGGGCTGTTCTGATGCGATAATATTCTGCTACCCCGGTGCTCATGACCGCTGATGCTGTGTGTTTTGGCCAGACCCTCGGGCTGGCGATTGCCTGCTGCCGATTTGACCGCATTAGCTACGCGCCTGAAGCCACCCAGAAGGTTCTTGCGCACCTTGTGTTGCTTGGTCGACGATGGCGCTTCTGCGGATTCAGATATTGAGCCCAGCTGAGACGGCGGAAACAGCCGCTCCGGTGGGTATGCTTTCCTGCGTGCGTAGTCGTCTGGGTCGAGCGAGGATGTGCGTGGGATATATTGCTGGCCCAGCGAGGATGATGCAGGATCCCTGGTCGAAGACGACGTATATTGTGTGTATGGAGTTGCTTCGGTTGCTGCCCTGGCAGGTGGAGTTGGCCGTTGGCGGGGATCGGCGTTTTGTATCGCAGCACGCATCCTAAACAGAACAAGATTAATAAATGTGTTTTTTAATATTATGTGCGAAAACGGCAGGAAAGGGAAAGATTAAGCCAACTAAAAGAAATAGTGGGGGATATAAAGGCCATCTCCACATTCTTTCGCAAATGATACTAGGATACCAGGGCTACAACAAAACGAGAATGTAGTTATGAATCTAGGATACGACGAAAGAAAAAAGCACCCTCCTTCCACAAAGGAAGGAGGAGGAGAGGAGAGGGGGGGCTATCAAGAAGGGCCTTTTATTTTGTAGAAAGATAACCTTTTCTTTGGTATAATCCAGCGCGAAATAAAGATAAACGCGTGCTTACTCTGTGGAGGAGACGCCAGGGTTGAACAGAGCGGCACGCATTGCCATCTCTGACTGTCGTCTGTTTGACATTTCGAACAAGCTGAAGCAAGAAAACGGGGGGCGAGGCTCAAAAAGAAGAATAAAACAAGAAAAGGTGCTAAAGTAGCGACTGCACTTTAGAAATATTAGCAACCGTGCAAAGTAAAGAGGTTTTGGTTGCGGAAATTAGAAAAAAAAAAAAAAAAAGGTAATTAGAGCTGGAACGAAGAAGTGAAAAAAGTGAAGGGTGAAAGAGATGAAAGGGGGGAGGAGGCTAGAAGAGAGGGAGGAAGGGGAGTCAATGCATTCGAAGCAGGCTGGGTGGAGGGGGGGCTGTGCGGTCAGGCAAGCTTTCCGTGGGACTGTGGCGAATGTGCAGCAAAAGGCGACTTTTTTTTTTTATCTAGAACAAGGGCCCAATCAACATCAGATTTGTTTGATGCTTGGCAAACGAAGGCGATTGTTCAATGAATGCCTAGCACGAAAAGAAAGACAGCAACAAAACTTGGCTTTTGTTTATGTTCTTTCAGGAAGAACGGGCAAGAGGGAAGGTTGAGATTCAGTTAAACGCGAGGCTATTGTTATTCCAGACAAAATGAAAGGACCTATTGTTTTATTAATTCTCCCCTCCTCTCTTTCAGCAATCGCGTGAGATGTGCACAATATTCGGTTTAATATGGAGAAATGATTGGAATGTGCCTGGAATACGGGGCATTTCATTCCGGACAAAACGACAGGGTTCCCGGTTGCACACCGAGCATTGATGCAACGACGTCATCAGAGGACATATGGACAATTTCACTTCGAATCTGGCTTGTATTGGGGGCAAATACGGAACACCAAGATCAGATGTCCATATCCAAAAATAACAGGTGTTTTTTTTTTTTGCAATGATTCCGGTGATCCCGGTTGCTCAGATGTATCTGAAACAAACCAATGGTATTGTGGTTGGAGTAGACATGTAGCTTGGAAAAAATAACGGCTGTCTCCGAATTTCGGGCATTGAGCGATCGCCGAGAGACAAAGGAAAGGCCGAGCACACCAAAAAACGTCACCATGCACGAATTAGTTGGGTGTTCTCCGAACTCTGAAAACAGCGTGACTCGGGGAAGGGGAAGGGACTTGCAGGGCAATTGTGACATGAGATCCGGAGTATGGTCCTGTGGTGCTGCTTAACAACGGCATTGTTTTTTTTTTTTTTTTTTTGGAAAAGAGAAAAAGGGGGAATGGCGGGATTTCCTTAGAAGAGCAAGCGGCGAATAGCGATCCAATTGGTGGTGTTTGGGAAATAACTCTTAAAAGGGTGGACGCGATCGATATTGAGTTTGTTTTTTTTTTTTTTTTTTTTTTGACTACTCGCAGTTAAACTTTTATTCTATACTATTTCGTTTCATATTATTATTTTTTTCCTACTTGCATGGAGTTCCAGGTGCCAGACGCACAGACAGGCAGCGGGCAAGCGATGCGGCTGGCGGCCGAGTACCGCACGCTAAGCGTGCATGTAGGCGAAGAGTCGCAAGCGCCCATGCGCGGACGGCGGCAGCAGCTCTGGCGGACCCTGTTTAACGAGCTTGTGCCGCTGCGGACGGCGCATGAGCAGCACGCAACCGAGGCACAGAAGCGGGCGGCGGCGCTGGCGTCTGTGGCGCGGGATCTGCGCACGCTCCGGTTCCACAAGGACACAGTCGAGGAGACGTACACGCGGCTCGGCTCGTCAGCGCTAGGACTCGAGTCGCACATGATCACGCGGCTCCGCATGGAATTTGGACCCAACGTGTGGCGGCGGCCACAGCGGATGATTGTAGCCAACGTGGTGCGGTGGTTCTTTGGCGGATTCAACCGGTTCCTGTGGGTGGCAATGATTGTGTTCTGGCTGTGCTGGAAACCCATCGGCAATCCTGCGCCGCAGTCGGGCAACATGGCGCTGGCAATCGTCATTATCTTTGTCATTTGCTTGCAAGCGCTGTTCAGCGCATGGCAGGAGTGGATCACTGGGCGTGCAATGCACTCGATCGCCAACATGATGCCGCAGCAGACGGTGGTGCTGCGCGATGGCGTTGCAGCGCACGTGGCGCCGGCCGATCTGGTGCCCGGCGACATCGTCTGCTTGCGCGGCGGCGACCGCGCGCCCGCCGATGTGCGGCTGGTCGATGTATCGGCGGATCTGCTGCTGGACCGGTCGGCGGTCTCGGGCGTGGCAGGGCCCACTATTGGCACGGTCGCATGCACCAGCGCCAATTACCTGGAGACACACAATGTGGCGATGGCGGGGGTGCATGTGACTCAGGGCCACTGCCGCGGAATAGTCGTGGCGACCGGCGACCGCACAGTGGGAGGGCGTATCAACCAGCTGACAGCGACGGCGCGGCGCGAGAAGACGATCCTGCAGCTGGAGGTGCGGCGACTGGTTAACGGGCTGACGACGCTGTCGCTTACGGTGGGAACGCTCTTCGTGGTACTCTGGGCGGTGTGGCTGCGCTCGTCATTCCCGGGGTTCATGTCAGTGTCGGATGCGCTGGCAAATGGCGTCGGCGTGCTTGTGACGTTTGTGCCGGGCAGCTTACCGATCAGTCTGACGCTTGCGCTGACAGCCATTGCCAAGCGGCTGCAGCGCCACAAGGTACTGATAAAGAATCTGACGGCCGTCGAGACACTGGGAACTGTCAGCGCCATTTGCTGCGAGAAGACCGGCACTCTAACGCAGCGTCGCATGGCCGCCACGCACATTGCCTACGCCGACTCTGAGTATGCGATGGATGCGCTGGCATGCGATGCATCGGCTGCCGTCGACGCCGCGCTGCACCTGAAGTATGGGCGGGTGCGGCGCACAATGACGTCGCTCAGGCACTTGCCTGTGGCTGCGCGGCACGTATTCGAGACGGCGCTGCTGTGCAATAGCGCGCGCTTCGACGCGCTTACCGCACACATGCCGGTGCACGAGCGCATCGCGGTAGGCGACGCCACCGATTGCGCTCTGCTGCGCATGGCCGAGACGCTGTTCCCCACGCGCGAGGCGCTTCCGGCGTACCGCACGCTACTGACGATCCCGTTTAGCACGCGCAGCCGCTGGATGCTCAGCGTATGCGACAACCAGCTGGACGATGACGCCGGGCCCTTCATGGTCGTCAAGGGCGCGCCTGAGCGCTTACTTCCCAAATGCACAGCCATCCAGGACTCCAATGGCCGCATGGTGCCGTTGGACGCCAAGAGCCGCCGCCGTCTGGAAGATACGCAGCTCCAGTGGGCGTCCACGCATGGCTGCCGCGTGCTCTTGCTGTGCCGCCGCGACTTTGAAAGCAACCCGTTCGTCGGTATCGAGGACAGCCCGGCGCAGCTGCTTGCGGCAGCCTCGTCCCATATGCGTTGTCTGTGCATCGTGGCCCTTGTTGGAATGGTCGACCCGCCGCGCATCGAGACCCCGTCCACCATTGACGCCCTGCGCGGCGCTGGCATCCGCGTCTTCATGGCCACCGGCGACTATGCGCCCACCGCCGCCTTTGTCGCGCGCCAATGCCGCATCATCACCAGCGACTCCACTGACGGGCTCGATGCCGTGCTGCTTGCGTGCACTAACGATGATGACAACAGTCCTGAAGATAAGGAATCCGCGGCTTCCTTGCGACTGGCCGACGAGAGCGACATTGGGAGGAGCCAGCAAACACTCACTAACCGCAACGCCTTGGTGATCTCGGGGCCTGAGCTGCACGAGCTGCAGCAGCCGCACTGGGACGTCGTTGCCGCCTACGAGGAGATTGTGTTTGCCCGGATCACGCCCGAACAGAAGCAACAGATCGTCGAGGAGCTGCGCGCCCGCGACCACTATGTGGCGGTGACCGGCGACGATGTGCCTGACCTGGGCGCCATGCGTGCGGCGCATGTCAGCGTCGCCATGGGCAATGGGTCGGCGGTGGCAAAGGAGGTGGCCGACATAGTGCTTGCTGACAACAACCTTGCGTCGCTGGTAGCGGCCATCGAGAGCGGACGGCTTGTGTTTGCAAACCTCAAGAAGGTCATCGTCTACTTGCTACCCATGACCAACATGAGCGAGATCATGCCGTCGCTGCTAAACGTTGTACTGGGTCTGCCTATCCCGCTGTCAACATTCCTGATGCTCGTCATCAACACTATGTCGGACGTCTGGGCTTCCGTGGTGCTTATCGAGGAGGAGCCCGAAAACATCATGCTTGTGCCGCCGCGTGATCCCAAGAAGGAAGCGCTTGTCAATGCGCGCCTGTTCTTGCAAGCCTACGGGTTCATTGGCCTGATCCAGACGCTGACGGGCCATACAATGTTCTTCCTGTGCCTGTATCTGAGAGGCGGTATTGCGCCGCATCACGTGTTCCTTGCATTCAACAAGTGGACTGCGGGCTACCTGGGCAAGACATCAGACGAGTTGGCCAGCCTGGTTGCGGTTGCTGGCAGCGCGCACTACATGGGGCTGGTCACAATGCAGTGGGGCAACATGTTTGTTGCACGCACAAGGACGCGCTCCCTGTTTCAGCACAATCCGTTCTGGGGCCCCGCGCGTAACCTGAAGCTGCTTGTCGCTGTTCCCATCTCTGTGGCTATCGCGTTGCTAGTCAACGAAATCCCGTGGTTCAATAACGTCTTTTTGACTGGCCCAATTCCTGTCGAGTTCTTCTTCATCCCAATCCCATTTGCCTTTGCCTTGGTCGCTTGCGACGAAGCGCGTAAGCTCCTTGTACGTTCCTTTCCCAATAGCATCTTTGCCAAACTGGCATGGTAAAGCTCTACCCCCTATTTTACATATATAATTTGCATTTCTCATGCCGTTCGTGTTGTTTATCTTTTTTTTTTTTTTTGCTTGCGTCCAACAAAACAAACTTGGTGTAATGGTAAGGTCCTTTTTTTTTGCCACATGCGTCGGGAGGGGGGGATAATTGTTTCCATTATATAAAATTGCATGCTTCCTTCCATTTTAGGTGCGCGCTGATCAACCAAATGTATCGGTTTTCTGAATAAAAGGCTGAGTCGCAATGCGGTCCAGAAAAAATGTGGTCCAGACCGGGTTTCCGTAAATAGAAACTGAAAGGCTGACACCCCAAAATCCAATCACAAGGTTGCTGTAGACCGGGGGTTTTTTTTTTTCTCCTCTGTTTGCATAACTTGGTCCAATCACTTCAGCCAATGCAGACAAGTTTAAAAGATGGAAACACTCCCCTCCCAGAAAGGGAATCCCATCCGCAATGCATGCCATTCTCTTTCGGATGTTGTTGCGGAAACTTGTGTGATGATTTCCTCCCTTTCAGAAATGTCCGTTTGTTTTTTTTGGCATTGAACCAAGTACAAAAATAGGTGTCTCTTCCATCTGTCACAACCTGACTTCTTTTCTTTACCCTCCTCTTTTTTTTTATACGTTTTCTCTTCTAGTGGCAAGGCTTTTAAAAACTTCTGTTTGATACAGAAATTAGGCTGCGTTTTCCTTCTCTTTAACGACCTCTTCCTAGCGAGATTTGATTCCCTTATTGTACAATGGTTCGTCTATCGCACCAACTTGTCTCGTGGACCAGTCTGGCACTAGTCCTCGTACAAAGCGTCTCAGGGTCCCTGACCGGTTCAGGTGACGTCACGTACAACGATTACGAAGCAATCCCAGCATCCGACCGCGCCACCAACCCGCCCTCATGCGGAATGCCCTACGCACAGCTGGATCTGTCGCGCATCACTGCCGTCGAAGCCATGGATACGGCCACCGACTGCGGCAAATGCATCAAGGTAACCAACACGCAAGATACGTCCAAGGTCATCTACGTGCTGGCTGTCGATACTGGCGGCCAGGGCTTGGATCTCAGCGAGCCCGCGTTTGCTCAACTGTTCCCCTTGACTGATGGACTCGGCCCCGCCCAATGGGAACCCGCTGATAGCTCGTATTGCGCGGGTATTTGGACCGCAGAGCCGAGCGCTTCCAGCTCGGCGCAAAACGTGTACTCTGCCTCGTCGTCGTCGTCGTCGTCGTCGGTGCCTACACCTGTGGCCTACGCGGCCCAACCAACCACCGACGAGGAGGTGGCGGCTGTGTCTACCGCTGACACTACTACACCGGTCGTGGACTCGACCACCGAAGAGCCAGAGCAGCCGACGTCCTCGGCTCCCTCGATCGTCTACTATAGCACAGAGGCCGAGGAGGAGCTGTCGTCAACCGAACCAGTGTACGTTCCTCCTATGGAGACCGCCCCAGCCTCAACGATCGACGCTCAGACGACAGAGCCATCGTCGACGGAACCGGTGTATGTTCCCCCTATGGAGACCGCTCCCGCTTCAACGACCGATGTTCAAACGACAGAGCCATCGTCTGCTGCCCCAGTCTCCCGCTGCATCATGCGCCCCTTAGCTTAACGTGTCTCTTGACGTCGATAGGCATATATGTGTTTTCTTGTTGGCCTTTCTGCACCTTGCGCCAATTATTTTCTTAATTCCTGGAAAATACACCCCATGCTTGTCTACTGCAATTAGTCACTATACACGTATAGCAGCCATTTGGACATTTAGCAATGACCTTACCGTGATCTGGGACGATAAATGAATCCAAAGTCAAATAACCGGATTCTCAGATGATCGATTTGAGAGTGAGAGGAGATTTCAACAAACTCCGTTTCTCACACAATAACTCAAACTGGCCGAGCGCAGTTCGAACAAAATAAATGAAATAAACGAGTGTGAACGTATGCACCTTCTGCAAAAAAAAACCATCGAGAAAGAAATGAAAGCCACTATTATCAGAGAGACAATTGACGTGGAGAGTGAAAAAAAACATCACTGCATATTTCATTGTGTGATTCTAGCACGAATAGAGAAACCAGCCCTCATACAGAAACAGGAAGACCATTCATACTCGTAAAAAAAAAAAGGATGTCTCCGCCCCCTTTTTTTTCCTGGGGTTCGCACATTTATAACGGCCATCTCGCAACATTTTTATTTTATTGTAAAGATTCTTCGCTCTTTTTCTATTTCCTTGGTACCTTTTAAACCGTGCTTGTTTCTTGCTCGTTTGCCTGTCTTTTCAAACCACCATTGGACTCGAACTGATTATATTAATCGCTGGCAACATCTCAAAGCCATTGTATGTTGGGCGCAGAGAGGGGGTCGATCAACCAAAAAACAAAATAATACGATTTTCATACCCACCTTTCGTCATACAGACATTAAAAAGAAGGGACTGAGAAACTCTGACAGCCAATTGCAAGGGTTCAAGGCCATTCAGGGATCGATTGCAGATACTCTTTTTTAAAAAAAAAAAAAAAAGCCGTCCATTTACCGTCGGTTCATACAGGAAAATAAAACGCAGAGAAAAATTCCAGGGGCTCTTTCTCGTATCTCTTCTTGTCCTCTATCCTTTCTTCTTTTATTACACTTGTACAGGTTGCTTGCGCGTTTTATTTTGTAGTTGTCTGAACAGTAACATCTTTTTTGGCGACCACAAAATCCCTAACAAACACTTTTTATTACTTTCCCCACAAAGCAGTAAAATGGTCTGTTTAGCCAAGCAACCGTCTCTGTGGACCGGTCTGGCACTGGTCCTCCTCACGCCCCGTGCCTCGGCCAACCTGACAGGCTCAGGAACAATAACGTACCACGACTACCAGGCGCTGCCCCTCTCCGCAGTCCAAAACAACCCACCGTCATGCGGAATGCCATATGCCGAGCTAGACCTAACGCGCATCACGGCTGTGCAGCAAATGGATACCGCCACCGATTGCGGAAAGTGCATCAAGGTAACTAACGCCAACAACCCGTCCCTGTGCGTTTACGTGATGGCTGTCGACACAGGAGGACGTGGCTTGGATCTCAGCAAGCCGGCGTTTGGCGAAATCTTGGATATCGATGCGGGCGTAGGCGCCGCCCAATGGGAACCCGCTGATAGCTCTTATTGTGCAGGTATTTGGAGCAACGGACCTCAAGCGGGTTCTTCTGGCGGCGATTCCACCCCGCCCGCAGCCGCTGAACCGGCTACATCGTCGGCTCCAGCGCCAACGCAGCCAGCGACGACTGTGGTCCAGATCGCCAGTCCCTCCTCCTCCTCTTCCTCCACAGCTGTCTATGTCGCTCCGCCACCGGTGGTTGTGCAACCCGAGTCGACCGCACAGGACTTGTATCCATCTTCGTCAGCGCAGCCGGAGCAAAGCGTGTATGGCGCAGAGGAGTCGAGCGAACTCTTTGGCTTCGGCCACAACGCTGAAGAGTCCACGTCCGCCGACGGGAGCTCAGCGTCCGACGAAGACGCTTCCGTCGAAGAAAGTGTCTGATGATATTGAGGATACGGATGCAATGGAATCAAGCGCAGCTGCTCTGACACTGCGTGTCTCGCTGGCAGGGCTCGCAGCAGCGCTAGCGGCTGTTGCGCTTATTTGAGATTAATGACCTTTTTTAAATAACGACTAACGATGTAAATAAAGAAGATTTAGGACGGTTTTTTTCCATAAAAAATGTAAGCTTAAACTTTTGTTAAAAGTCACCTGATTTTATCCAAAAAAAAAGACTGCTGGGAAAAAAATCACCAGACGCAGGACAAAGACGTCTTGCATCCCCTCCAATAGGCCCTTGTTTTGTGGAGACGCAAAAAAAAGTAAACAAACAAGCTCTTTTTCTCCTTTTTTCCCTGTAAAAGTTTACTGTTTTTTATTTTCAATTCGACATCTGTTTACCACATTCTGTTCCTATTATTCCAATCCTTTCAGTCGAGGTCCCCTTTCGCAAAAAATAAAGGAAAACGACCAAACAAGATTCATTGACGAACGAGATTCATCAGTTTTTTTGTTGAATTCCCCCCCCCCTCACCCATCCCACCGCCAAATACAATTAGAAATAGGAGAGTTCAAATAGAAAAATGGTGTTTACAAAGCCAGTCCGGAAGAAGCGCAACTTCAAAAGTCTATCGCTGGCGGTCCCAGAAACTGCAACGCCCGCGGCTCCCGGAGGTAGTGCGATAGGAGTACCTCCACCAAGCACGCTCCAGCTATCGGCAGTCGGACCGCGGAGACCAGCGCCGCCCCCGCTAATGCCCACCAATAGTGCGCCGATGGACATTGACAGCGAAAGGGGGATAGTCCGTTTGGCGGACTCTGTACTCCCACTGGAACTGGGCGTGGAGCTCCGATTGGACTTGCGCGAAGAGGATCTTTTACTGGGCAAGGCCATGGGCGAAGGTGCCGGCGGCACCGTTACTTTGGCCACACACCGACCCACGCAAACGCCAATGGCTGTCAAGTTTATCCGCGCCGACTACAACATTCGCCAGCAGATCCTCAAGGAGCTCCAGATCTTGCACGAATGCAACTCACCGTACATCGTCTCGTTCTACGGCGCCTACCCAAAGGACAATGGCGTACACGTGTGTATGGAGTTCATGGATCTCCGCTCGTTTGAGCGCATCTATCGCCAAATGGGACCCATCCCAATCCCCGTCATTGGCCGCGTCACGTTCTCGGTCCTCCAGGGGCTAAAGTACCTGTACGAGGATTTGCGCGTGATGCACCGCGACATCAAGCCGTCAAACATCTTGCTCAACTCGCTTGGCTTCATCAAGATCTGCGACTTTGGGATCAGCAAGGAGATGGTCAGCTCCATCGCCAACACGTTCGTCGGAACCGCGTCGTATATGTCTCCGGAGAGGATGAACGGCGGAAGCTACACGGTCAAGTCCGACATATGGTCGCTCGGGTTGACGCTGATGGAGCTGGCCTTGGGCAGGTATCCGCTGAGGGGCGAGGGCGAAACCTTGTCGATCTTTGAGATGCTTTCGTACATCACCAACGAGACGCTTCCTCAGTTGGATTCCGAGGTGTTCCCTGAGGGGTTGTGCGATTTGATCGCCAAATGCTTGATCAAGGATCCTGTGAAACGTCCAGGGCTCAAGGACCTTCTTAACCACCCTTATAACCTCGAATGCGCCGTCGACAGGGTCAATATCGAAGAATGGGCGCAGTCTATCGAGCTCACAGAGTTCTGAACGTTCCTTTCCTTTCCACTTTGTTGTTTTGCTTGTTCGCCAGACTTTCATTTTCAAAATATCACGTATAACAAGATTACGAATATTTTTTTTTATGAGAAAGTACAATACCAAGCATCCCTTACAAAAGAAGAAGAAAAAGGGGGTTGTGGAAATGGCTCTGAATGATCTGGATTGATCTCGCCGCTTCGAAACCTCGATACAAAAGCCATTGTTTTTTTTTTTGATGGCGTTGGAAATGTCTAAATTTGAATGTTAAAAGTTACGTAAACATACTCGGGAGGGAGGTTTATTCTCTCACTCAACCTGCATCTGCAACGCATGCACATAAAAAGGGATCTGGTACAGCATGTATTGATGCTCTTGGATAATTACACAAGCCTCATTGCATACCACACGTTGGAACAAACTTGGGAGACTTCTTTCCTGGTGTAAAGACTAACATTTCGAATACATGTAAAAACTCCTCCCTTTCCCCCCCCCCCTTCCTCCCTCAGCTTCAAATGTATATCGCAGCCTTATTTCTTTTTATCTCACCCGAACCCCGTTTCTCCTTCTCTCAAAAGCAATATTCACCTATAGACAATGTCAACTTTATCTGTCTGCGCAAACGCCGTGGGGTTGGCCCTGTTTGCGCAAAGCACATGGTCCACGGGGTGGCAGCTCGTTCGACGGGACCCGCTGGTGGCACCCGAGGCACCCGACGTCTCGGGTACATCCAGCGTTAAGCACAAGACGCTTCCAAGCAGCAGGGACCTTGATCTGGGGCGGCTGGAGATATCCAAAGCCGTTCACCCGCACCTATACAACAAGCAAGCGCCTATTGTTCAGCAAGAATCATGCAGCGCACTTTCGCGTAAACTCAAGCGTGCAGCATGCGGATTCGATTGCGACCGGATTGCCCGGACCAACGGGTACACCAGCACTGTGCCGTACCTTAGTACGCAGCTAGCGTTCGTGCAAGCGCTTCTGGGTCTCGTTATTACATCGGTAACGATGGCATGGCAGGCAAACGGAGCGCAAGAATGCCCGGCGGTAGCCGTGGTAGCTGTGATCCACGCGGGGCTGGCGCTCCTGTTTCTTGCATCGGCGGTGCAAACGCACTTGGTCAACGCAATGTGCATCAAGATCTTTGTCATCGTGGGGCTTGCGCTGGGTGCGCACTTCGCGATGCTCGGACTCATGGTCTCCAACTCGCTGGTGTCGCAAGAATGGTGCTCCGTTGAGCAAACGCAAGGCTGGCTGGCCAACATCCCAGCGTACTCGGCGGTTGCTCACTTCTTCGTCTTCTTCTTCTCGGCCATTTCGTTCATCAATGGCGCGTTCCGCTTGTCGCCCAAGAAGAAGGACTTTTTGTCGTTCCGCGAAATCGTCTACGTGTTCCTAGTGTACCGCGGCATCGGGCTCCTGTTCATCGCCAACTTGGCGGGGCTTTTGATAACCACTGTTTCGGGGGTGCTGGCCGCCCTCAAGCTGTTCCAAGTCATCCCTATGTGGATCCTCTTGTGGTCTGTGGTCTCCCGCATCCACGTGGTTGCCCTCCAGTACCGCGCCGCCACGGACCGCGATGCTCACTTGGATGCGTTCTGGGGTTCGCAAGAGTACGATTATGAGCAGCCAAGGTTGCTGGAGCCGCTGGGGCTCAGCGACGATGAGTCGTCTATCGTTGGTGGCCTGGTTCCGCCCGGCAAAAGGGGGTTCCTTGCCACCGCTGCCAAGCTTCTGTTTTCCAACGCAGGATGCAAGAAACCATGCTGCTCGAACGTATTTCGCCCTTCCAACCGCGAAAGCAGAAGAGCAGACGATGCTCAACAGGGAGGCGGACAGGCGGAAGCCATCTCGGTGAACGACAGCATCGAGCAGATATCTATAGTCATGGATACCTATGCTACACGAACCTCAAGGCACGATACGGTTGTTGAGGATGACGTTAGATTTTGAAATTTAAACTGAAACTGAAATTGAATAAACTGAAGGGGAGGGTATTTTTTTTCTTACTGCTGCTGCTTACACAAGTTGGAGATGTTGTAAACCACTTGACACAGACGCAATAGCTCTTCGATGCTCTTTAGGCTAGACTCCCGGATGACAGGCGCTTCGACCTTCATGGGCGGCGGTTGCTGGTGGTGCTTGGTAGATTCGCGTTTGGACATGGCTGGCAACGAGATCGTCGGGATCTGGTACGACAGATCCAGCATCATCAGATGGCTGGCCTTGCGCCGCATAGGGACGTTGGTCCCGTCTGATGCTTTGCGGAACGGCCGCGTGAGCTGCTGGCTGCTGCTCTGTCCACCCCGCACACTGCCGCCGCCCGCACTGGCTCCTGCCGTCGCTTCGCCAGCGCTGCTGCTGACTGCCGCTGATGGCTCTACTGCAACCACGCTGCTTCCTGGCGTTTCCGGCGACTCCATCGTGGTAGGATCAAGCGCTGTCGTCGGCGAGCATGGCCCAGAAGCAATGCCGCCACGTGGTATCGCCTCTGTGAACGGCTTCTGCGCGCTGGGAAGCGGTGGCAGCGAGTATACGGCGGTGGCTAACGCTACCAGATCTCTGATCTCGTCCTGCGCACCCGACAAAAAGACACAAAGCGCTGCCAGTTCGCGCTCACCGTCGACCGCTGCTGAAATGGCGGTTGGGTCGACAGCACCATCTGTCTGCAATGGCACATCGCCAGACGCAATGTAGTCGATAAAGCTCTTCATCTTCGGGATGCTCTGCTGGATCACCTTGTTCATCGGCTGCATGTACGGCTCCTTTTGCGCAAAGTCCGTAAGATTGGCTGTACACTGGATCCCCTTTGCCAGCAGCGTAAGCGTTCGCAGTGACGACACGCTTGGCGCCTGGCTGACAAGCCCAAACGACCTGGGCGATAACATTGCCGGACACAGGAGGCGCAGAAACATAAACCCGCTTACACATGAGTACCGCACATTGCCCTGTGCGCTCTTGTCGACGGCCTTGTCGTCTTCCGTGTAAAACCGGCCGATGGCAAGCCGAATGTGATAGAACGCCCGCCGCATCTCCACCGGACACTGGTGCTTGCTTTCCTCAATGGCCCGCCACAGCGCTTGCAACAGCTGCGTCAGCATCTCCCAGTGGTCGTCCACACTCTCGTCGTCAGCAAGTTTGGCTGGATCCACCTCGCACTTGTGCTCGCTATCAGTAACAGCACGCACAATCTCGCCGATCATCTGGTCCAAGAACGACAGCCCACATACTTTCATCAGCGTATCCATCGCGCGTGTCGTCACCGATGCTCCTCGGAATATCAGCGCCGGGTCGCGGACAGACAGAGATTGGAGCTCATGCTTTACCAGCGCTTCGATCCACCTTTCGAATCTGCCCGTGGCTAGTGCGATCTTTGCCAGTGTCTCGACCAGCCAATCCGCAGACCTCGGGATCCCCGCCGCGATGTCGAACACGATTGTTGGGTTTGCGTCAAACATGTGCTCGAGAACGCCAGAGTATAATGGCCGTGCAAGCACCACCAGCTCATCGTAGCGCACCTGGATCCGCGCATCGCCTGATCTAAACGGTATGGACGGAGCTGCGGACTCGGGTGTTTGCTGATGTTGCTTTGCGGCGTCATGCTGTGCTTTCTGCTTGTTTGCCGTGCACAGCAGCTCGCTGGTCGGCTTTACGTTGCTTGCCAATGCAACATATGGCCTTAGCCTCCTGTCTATAGCACCCACTGGCCCATATGACAGCGGATACCATCCGTCGTACGTCGACTCCCGTCGCATATACGGCACTGGAATGTGGCAGTATCCGAGCAGCCCGCCCCCACCAGCAGCAGCAGCAGACATTTCGCTTCGTCTTGCCTCCCCTGCTGTCCGGAAAACAATAGACATACCGTCGCGCACGGGTGGCAGGCTGCCAAACAAGAACTGGTGCGTCGGCGACTCCCTGCGCGCGCCATTGGTCTGCACTCGCGGCACATCGCAGCATGCAATGGGGCTGCCATCCAGAGAAAGGATTGCCGAAACCGTTGATGACGCCGGCTTCGCCTCTCCGTCCACTTCCTGCTGGGCCAGACCGCGGACCTCGCACACACCGATCCATAGGCTTCTCTCGATGCGATAAACAACCGATTGCGGTCTGGGGTCCACCTGCTTGATAAGCATTGGCGATCTGGAGAACCGGCGGAGATGGTGGACCCAGCTGCTTCGCTCAGTTGCTCGCATGGTTGACAGGTAAAGAACGGAAGGTAGGTAGTGACTGTTCTTTGCGCGCTGGCCTGTGTTTAGATCACTCCACAACCCCACATGCTGCTCGTTCGATTCAGTCGACTCATCTAGCTCGGCAATCTGGTCGAGGCCGCCAATATCTCCGGCGTTTCCAAAGTCAATCAAGTCGCCAAGGCTCCTGCTTCTTTCCTTATTACCTATCCTATCGGTGGCGTGTATCCGCTCTCCTGCGGCAGTTGTCCATTGGACGCCAAATGTTTCTGGGTCTGCAACTGGCGCAGATGTCAACGGCCTGTTCGAGTCTACGGTTTCGGCGCAGACGCCTAGTTTGTTGCTACTATCGCTGGTGTCTCCCTTGCTCATCGTAGATCGGGTGAGCACACTACTACTATCGTTGGTGTTGGTGTTGGTGTCGTCGTCGTCGCCGCTGAATTTTGCCGCAATCTCTGGACCAAAGTGCTCAGTCAGCGCGTTGGAGTAGTATGCCATCATTGAGTCGTTGAAGGATCCAGCGGGGACCTGGCGAACATGGATCGAGAAGGCAAACGAGGAGCCAAATAGCGAGTCGTCCAGCGGCTGGGTGTCGTGCGTCGAAAGCAGCCGGACATCGAGCTCAGCAACCACACGGACCTGTTGCTGCTGCTGCTGCTGCTGTTGGGAAGCG
>JANBOT010000299.1:0-10240 GCA_027575385.1 Coemansia sp. RSA 2399 | reverse complement strand
CGCTACCGTTATTACACATTTAGAAACGACCCTTTGAAATGGCGCCAGCGACTCGCAGTATGTCCTCTGATGGAGCGCAGATTGCAAACTGGTTTTCAAATGTTCCAACCTGCACAAGGTTCCTCTTGGCTGGGACCATCGCTGTTTCGATAATGGCCGGGCTCTGGATCGTCAATCCGTACCTCTTTGCGTTCTCCTGGACCCAGATATGGACAAAATTCCAAATCTGGCGTGTGTTGACTGCAGTGCTGATGTTCCCGCTCAACCTCCACGGGCTGTTTTGCGTGATCATGCTGTACCAGTACTCGAACGACCTGGAGAGGCAGGAGTTTGCAGGGCGCACAGCCGACTATGCGTGGTTCCTGATCTTCTGCACGGCCGCCATGTATCCGGGCCACTGGCTGTCAGAGTCCACTTACTTTGCCGATGGCCTTCTTATGGCCGTGACGACCCTGTGGGCCCTGCACAGGCCAAACACGATTGTCAAGTTCATGTTTGCTTTCCAGTTCCCCGCGCGGTATCTTCCCTACGTGCTGATGAGCATCGAGTACCTGCTGGTCCGCCATTCCTTCCCTTACAGCATGGCTTACGGCTGGGGCGCGACGCAGCTCTACTACTACCTCGCCGTCGACCTGCCGGCGCGCGGCGGAATCAACTATATCCCGACTCCGCAGCTTGTCTACCGGATGCTTGGACAGGTTCGCAGAGCCAATAATCGGCATGCCTCTTCGGGCGTAGCATCCACCAGCAACCCGATCCACCAGGCGCCTGGCGGCGGCCATTTCTGGGGAACAGGAAGACGTCTCGGTTAGGCTGTATTTAATGCGCTATGTTACAAAAGAAAAAAAAGTGAAAGAAATACACATGTAGTGTGTGCTTAGAGAAGATACTTTTTAGCAAGCGTGTGCACTTTTGCGTCAAATGTCTGCGACTGAATGGCTGCGTTTGGCTGGTAAAACGGGTTAAGCAGAGTCTTTAGATACAGCTCATGGCAGGCTGTGAAGAAGGACTTTATAGCGTCCTCCGCTTTTGCCTCGTGCAGCAGCATCAGCCGGGCGTTCGATGGCGTTACGTAGGCAGAGACCGTCCAGTCGTTGTACCGGTCAACCGCCTTGAGGTAGCACGTGTTGGTCATGAACTGGGCGTCGTCCACAAGGTCCAGTGCCGCGTGCACCACAAACTGCTGTAGGTATTTGTTCTCCTCGCGCTGTGCTCCAAACTCCGCCTCGTACAGCGGCGAATCATTGGTCCCCACGAGGGCAAAATAAAACGTTGGCATTGCCATGATTCGACAAAAATAATATTAATAACGTGCGAAATGAGATTACAAAAACAAACAAAGAAAGAAAGTGAAAAGAAAACAGCTGTTCTTCTAATGCTCTGCAGGAAATCACAAGCGAGATTAAGATTTCCTTTCGACTTTGGATTCTCCTTGTAGAATCCCTGCTGGACCTTCAGCTCAGCTGAGTGATGATGGGTTTTACCTGCCCTTCATTCATTTAATTCTTTTCACATCCTGGCTATGCTCCTTTCTTTCAACTCCTCCCTATAGTCTCTGGCTCGCATCCGAGATCATATCTTTTCAGGGAATAAGGGAGGCTCTTCTGGGGCTCTGAAGGCCCTAATCCATCACTCAGTTGGCCGAAGGCCAACGGACGTTCATGACGATATGGCTGTAAAGGTAGGCTGCTTTGCTTTTGCAGCCAAGCCATTGCACAAAAGAACTCTTTGTTTTACTCTCTTTACATTATATTTTGCTTTGTGGGCTCTATTTGTTAACATTTAGCCCATGGTGAATAAAAAGCACTTAAAAGACAGTCTATTCTCTTGGCCTTTCTTCTCTATTCTCTACATTTTTTTTGGATACATTCTTATTTGTTTTATACACTGTTGACTTCACAATAGCACACACCTGGTCGATGTCCCAAATAGCTAAAGCGCAATTTGAACTTTGGGGAGACAAAATCCGGTTTATGGAGAGTCTCAGAGGAGGTGTTATATTTTGTGCTTACACCTCTGCCCAAGCCCTAATTTGCGAGAAGGTTGGTGCAAAAGCCATTATTGCTGTACAAACTCCAATTATTGATCCAATTATGCACGTAGAGAAACCCGTTGACACAACTGATGCAAGTAACATGAGCTCGATAATGGACTGTGTTGTACTGCCTGTTTTTGCAAAGATTCGCATTGGCCATGAAACAGAAGCACATATCATGCAAGAGGTTGGTGTAAATGGCATTCTAGAGTTTCACCCTATGTTTGGTGCCGTTGCTGGTGCTGGTGCTGGTGGTGCTGCTGATATCTATGGCGCTGACCTTGGGATATATGGACTTCCAGGCATGGGTGTAAGTAATATTGGGGCAGTGTCTGCAAAGAAAGCCAATGCAGTTGCTATTCCAGATATCACCATTCCGAAAAGGGAATTTGCTGTCCCCTTTATCTGTGGTGTGGAAAATCTTGGAGATGCAATAAAGCACATTTCTGAGGGTGCCAGCATGCTTTACACGAATGGAAAAATAAAAGATGTTGCAACTGCCATTGGTATACTGAGAACAATCAAAGCAGAACTACAAGCACTGGTTAGAATTAAAGATAACATAAAAGAGTTGACTAAAAAGGCCAATGACTTGGACGTAAACCTTGGGTTTGTACAACGGGTGGCAACATATGGCAAACTACCCATTCCGCTGTTTGGCTATGGTGGAGTCAAGAATCCTTCAGATGCTGCCTTTTTGAAATCAACAGGCTGCGATGGCATTATAGTTGGTGCTGAGGTATTGGATTGCTTGGATGCCCAGCGCCGTGCATATGGCATTGTCTTGGCAACAAAGGATCCCAAGAACTACAAGATGCTTGCTGGAATTTCCAACAGATTGGGAGTGGAATAGTAAAAACATTAAACCACTCCCCCCCCCATTTTTCGACTATTTACTATATCTACTTTGAATGAAATCTTCAATAAACATTATATGGCTCGAGGTTAACATTCCTTTTTGGATAATTATAGCGTATTTAACAAGCCCAATCGGTCTAGCTGCCGACTGTAGTGGATGCAATACTTTTCTGTTATTTCAGAACCAATTAATTTCCTAAAAGCTAGAGCTATATAAAGAAGTATTGTTCTTCTCTTCGCAGAAGGGCTTTAAAGACGAATTAGTGTGCTCTCATTATAGTGTCTTGGCCAATTGCTTTTAAAAGGAGCTCGTTGTTAAAGCATAAAACTCTTTCTTTTTTAACTGAACAACCTTTGTATGAAAAGTCGATACTTTCCTTTACAGTCCTTTTTAAAGTAAACACATAGCCTTTGCACGATCCGCTGGACATGTTTTCTTGTACATTCAAAGGTTAAAAGTGCCTACGAAAAGTCCACCCTCCTTGGATATGGTTTTATTGTCGACCGTTCTTTTGATACTATAGCTTACTTATTCTTTTGGCCAGCATAAAACCATCAAAATTCAATCTTCATGACCATGTCTTCAATGTCCAGTGCAGAACAACGAGAGCTTTGGGGTGACAAAATCCGCCTCATGAACATGCTCAAGGGTGGTGTGATATTTTGCGTTCGAAACCAAGCGCAGGCCAAAATCTGCGAAATAGTTGGCGCCAAAGCCCTTATTGCACTGCAACCGCCAGCAAAAGTGGAAGGTACTGGAGTAAAACGTATGGCCGATCCCAATATAATTAGGAATATCATGGATTGCGTTTTGCTGCCTGTGTTTGGGCAGATTCGTGTTGGGCATGATGTGGAGGCACACATTATGCAGCAGATTTGTGCTAACGGCATTCATGAGTACGACAAAATGACTCCAGCTTCGGCAAACGGAGCACATATCGTGAAGAGGGAATACAGGATTCCATTTATCTGTCCGGCATCAAACCTCGGTGAAGCACTTCAGCGAATCTCAGAAGGAGCCAGCATGATCCACACAAAGGGTGGTTATTCCGAAACCGATTCAGACATTGCACACGCAGTAACCCAGCTGACAGATATCAATGATGGAATAAAGGCTGCAGTCAGCAAACTGAATAACCCGGACGAGCTAAACGCATATGCCGGAGAACTCATGGCACCAGTCAACCTTCTCACGCAGGTAGCCAAGCTAGGCAGGCTGCCTGTTCCGCTTTTCGGCTACGGCGGTATTGAAGAGCCTACGGACGCAGCGTATTTGAAATCGCATGGCTGCGATGGCATCATAATTGGGTCTGGTGTGTTGTCTTCGATGGACGCGCAAAGGCGTGCAGAGGCAATGGTTTTTGCTTGCCAACACCCTAAAAACTATGCCATGATTGCGAGGCTCACTGCTACCTTTGGTGCTGAACATTAGGTTGAACACAAATTTCTCTATTTTCGTTTGTACACTAATCGAGCATATCGTTTGAAACTTTTCTTGCCTGGTGTTGGCTGAGCAACCCACAACAATCGACCCTGTGCCAATCGGACAAACATCTGCGAATTTCGGCGGGCGGGGGGGGGAGGCTGTTCAGTTTTAAGAGTTAAAAATGTTTATTTAAACCATATTATCAAAGCACCTATTTTTGCACCTTTTCGCTGTAACGATGGAAAACCAGGCGCTGTTGGATCAGGCCACAGACATATACAACCAGGCGGTCCAAGAAACACCGCCCAACCGCACAAAACTCGATGCCCTAGCAGACTTTCTCAACAACAACCCAAAGCTACTCTACCATGGCTTTTTTGAAAAGGGCCACGAAGCCGTTACCGCCGTAATAAATGTGTTTGTGGTGGACGGCATGGTTTCCCAAGATGACGACGAGAATCTGCTGATTCTTACGCCACCAGCCGTATGGGGATGGGCAGTCCTTGAGTTGGCCGTCTGTTCTGTGCCGCCCAAGGAGCTCTACGACACGTCGTATCCGGGATATGTTACCGAGTTTTTCGAGCTGGCCAAGAAGACGCTAGTCGCAATGGAAGCCACGCCGATGGTTGTGGTCCGTAGGGCGATACAGGCGCTGACTAGGTTCTGGCCTGTGCTTCTAGGGTTTTGCATCGATCCTCAGAACGATGTGCTAAAGTGGAAGCCGGCCTTTGACAGTATGCTACTGCTGGGCGACCTGCTTAGTCAGTTTTCGGAAAGCTCTGACGACCCAGCGCTGCAGATGCACTTGGTAAAGTTTCTTGAAACAGAGGCGGCGATGTTCACTAGCGCTCCGCCCAATGGCCAGCTACAGTTTATCAGCCTTGGCGACGTTCCCACAACCCACCCGTATGTGTCCATGCAAGCGCTGGCCAACCGTGGAGACACAGCGATGCTGCAGCTGCTGCGGTTGCTGCCCAACAGCGACAGCATTAAGCTCTGCAACACTTCGTTCATAACGGCATTGATAAACTCGATCGTCTACTTGATGAACCTGCGCCCGCAGTTTTGCCAGGAGCTTGCAGAGAAGCTCACTGACTGGTACGCGGTGATAAATTCGTCCGAGCAAGTGATGACGCACTCGCAGTTAGTCATCATTGGCAAAACTATCCGAATCTCGCTTCTCCAGCTGTACGGTAGACTGCACATGGGTGAGTACGGAAGTGTGCTAGAAAATACTCTGGATAAGCTTGGCGGTCCCGAATGGGCTAGCTGGCAGGAGCGACAGGCAAAGGACAAAGAACGCAGGGAGAGACAGCGCGGCCGGGAGCAAGGTAACGCTTCCCGCTCGGTTCCGGCTCGCACGGACGATGTTGAGATGGCAGACATCCCGCCGCAGTCACAGGTCCCGTCGCATGCAAATAAGCGCCCGGGCAATATAATTACTATTGATGACGACGATGACGAGGATAAGCAGTTGCAGCTGATGGAAGAGAACGTAAAGCGCATTAGGATCGAAGAAGCAAAGGCCCAGATGGACGCTTCCGAAGGCGCTTCTACAGCCGCTGCGAACCAGCCAGGCGGCGCACAGCAGTCAATGGACGTCGACAACGAGATGGCGAAGGATGTCCGTGCAGCGGTAGAGGTTGGCAAGTTTGACATCGAATCTCTTGAAGGGCTTACTTCGGATGAACGACAGGCCCAGCTCAACCATGCAATGAACCGTATTGCCACAGGGGCTAGTGCTATCAAAAAGTTTGTTGCAGATTGTCGTTTGCGTGCGTACGGCCATACGTTTAGCCTTCAGACCCCGCTTTCCAATGCTGTCATAAACAGGCAGCCTCTGCTCCAAGAGCCCATACCCGCGGCTGTGATGCAGAACGGGATGAGCACAAACTACGGCGTGCTGGAAGATGTTACTCTGATACTCGTTCGTAGCGTAGCCGACTTTTACATCATGGCAAACGACGTCGCAGACCTTGAAGGCAAATCTCTCGAGGATTTGGCTGAGGACAGATGGTCCGAGCTGCATGCCAGCGTCAATCATGTGCTGGAGTCGATTGTCGAGGCACCGAGGGAGCTATATAACCTGGCGATCACCCTCTTGTACGAGATGTGGATGGCTGTCCTAGTAACCGATCCGGACATGAAGCGCACACCGGATAAAAGCGGATGCGAGTTCAGTGTTTTATCGCTGTACCTCAAGTGGTGCGACAAGATACTGGTGGCCATTGTTAGAGACAGCATAGAAGCGACAGCAAGCCAACAGACCGTGCAGGTGGTTCCGGAAGACACATCGAATAATGATAATAGTGCACAGGATTCGGGAAGTACTGTTCCGCCAGACCAAGCTCAGCAGCAAATAAAGCTGGACCATCTTATTCTGACGTTTGTCCTCGAAGTCCCCTACATTCCGCCAAAATCAGTTGAAAGCATAGAGGTGTGTCTGAAAACACCTGGGGCCGCAGCACTTGGGTTCGTGACACTAGAAAAGGCAATGGAGCTACGCGCGCCGATCATGAAGCCGTGCTTAGATGTGTTGCTCACTTACAGCGTGCACCCGGACAGAGCCATACGGGTCGGGTGCATCCGCGCAGTTAAGCGGTATTACACAACGTCGGAGCAGTCGCAGCTGATCGAAAAGTACGCGCTGGCGTCTATGAAGCGCGGAATGGATGTAGCTTCTACGATCGGCAGGACTATGGAAGCAAAAATGAAAGGGATTGTGGATCAGCCAATCGAGACACCCGCCGGTGGCGAGGATGATACAGGCGGGAGCGAAAGCGCAAATGCCATAGATAAGAAGCGGGCACTGCTGATGGAAGTGCGCAAGAAGGGCGAGAAAGACATTAGCGATACTCTCTTGTCGCACGTAGAGCTGCCACTGGCGCTTTGCACACGCAACCTAAATCTGCTTTTGGATCTGTTTGCAGAGTACGCGCAGGCGCCGTTGCCTGTCCAGATTGAAGTCCGAAAGATTATCACGCCGCTAATAAAGTCTGTGGTTGCGACACCAGAGAAGATTGTACCTGTACTGCAGCAGTTCCCTGCAGGAGCAGAGACGGTTGTGCTTCGGATCATAGCTATACTGTGCACGGAAGGGCCGCACGTCCCAAGCAAGGAGCTTGTGCAGGGGGTGGTCGAGATGTGCGAGAAGAGGAGCCTTGGCGCCGAGTTCGTGGCCTTCCTGGTGAACGGGATGGACAAGACCTGCCTACTGAAGTGGCTGAGCCCCATTGTCGGGCTTCTTGAGAAAAGGGACAACGGGTTTTTGGGGCTGGTAGGCGAGAGCTTTAAGCGGATGACTACATCGTCGTCCCCAGGGAAGCCGAGCGTGCTCAGCCCAACGGAGCTATTGCTTGCGCTGCATAACAACGTGGACATTGCGCTGGTGGACAAGGGCTGCGCCAGCTCAGCGGTGAACGTCTTTGAAGCATTGCGCAGGCCCGACGGGAATCCTGTCTTCGAGACGGCCGTGATGGAGGCGGGGCTCAAGCTTCTCCAAGAGCAGAGTGATGTGCCGCCGCTGCTGCTGTTCACGGCCGAGTTGTACCACCAAAAGCGCGGCGGATCAGCAGGCATGGTGATCGGGCTTCTGGGAAAGCTGATCGAGCGCAAGGTCTGGGAGATGAACGACCATGTGGCGAAGGCATTCATTTGGTGCTTTGCAGCATTGCAGCCAGGATCGCTTGGTCTTATCAAAAACATTCCGTCAGATGGACTAAAGCGCCTGATGGAAAAGGCGCCGCCAAGCCTGTGGACGCCCGTCAGGGACTATGTTTCCAAGATGCCAGAGAACAGTCGCAAGGCTCTGGGCTGGCTCTTTGAATGATATCCTCATTTATCCTCTTTGTTTACCAAATGTTTTCAACAAATAATCACGACATTATTAATCGCCTGCAATTTGGTTCATGCGTTCTCCATGGTTGGATTATGTATGTGGCTTCCGAATCCGAAAGCGTGGGTTGTCTCTTTTCGGTCCACAGCATTGTTGATACAATTGTTTTTCGCTTTTGGTCATATTACAAAACACACGGTTTTGGAGGCTGGTCAGACGAAATAACAACAATCTGAATATGATGTCTAACCAATTCTGGAAATGACGTAATTGAGCATATGAGACCGAAAGGAAAGGATCTGCGCAGAACAAGATTGAGAACAACATCGAGGTTGCCGATCCCCCTGTCACAGGAAAAAAAAAAAAAGTAAGTTTGGTCCTGACACAACGGCGTGAACATGCAGCGTGGAGACGCTGTACACAATATTCTCGCTGACGAGTTGTCGTGTGCGATGTTGTTTTGCAGTAGACCGCGCATTTTCCTACTGCCATGAGGTCATGGACCGGTTGCAGCGGGTCGGATTCGTTTAATTACTCTGCAGCAGGAAAAAGGAGAGAGTGAAAAGGGCAAGGGCGGCCACCATCGAAAGAGCGGCGAAGAATGTGTATGTTGTTTCGGAGAGCGCGCATCTTGAATGCGAAATGAGTATCATCTGCCATCGTGCTTGGATTTGATAAAGCCTGCCAGGGAATGGAACTTTAGTCCCCATTGTGCTTTGTTTATTTGGAATTTCTCCCTTCGAAAAACTGTGCAGACAATGCACGGTCTGGTGGTCCTTTTAAAAACACGCAACTCGGACACCGTTACCTTTGCCTTCTCTTCCTTGCCTCTATTCTTGTCGCCATTCCTCTTTTCCTCCCTTCCCTTTCTTACGATCTTATTTCTTTCTTATTTCTCGTTTTTCCTTGATTTGTTCATTACGAACAGAAAGAACATCCCCCTTTCCGTGTCTTTGAAAGACACTGGACGTCGTTATTTTTTGCATCCATTTTCTTTTACTGTCTCATTATAACGCAAGGCTATTGCTAGAAAGGTAAGCCATTCACGGTGGAAAAAAACAAATCGCCACGCGTTCTGGTGCAAAGAAGATGGTCACCTCGTGGTGTTATTGTACGAAAGACCTTGTCCCTTTCTCTTAAAGTCGGGATGTTTATTTATTCCATCTTTATCTTTATGTCGTTATGCCGGTTAATGAACTGAATATTTCGTTTAAAATGGTGGTGGATTCTTCATTTTTGCAGCAGAAAAAAATATTTTTCCTTCCATATTACTGCTCACAATTTTTTCATTAGTCTGAGCAAACCGCGCTCCCTCAAAACACCGCTACTCATAAATTGGTAGCCGTCTCCCTAACCGAATTTTTTTTTTTTGGACATTCCATTTTAATCTTTTTGCTAAAGTCACATCATTTCTCTTGTAGATATTTCAACCTTCAGTCTCTCGCGTCATACGGATTGTCTAAAGGAAAATGATGAAGGGATACATTGCTGGCACCAAGGCGTCGATTGCTGTAGCCCTTGCATTCCTATCCACGTCTGTGCTGGCCCACAGCTGGGTAGACTGCGTCAAATACGACCCCATCAACGAGATATGTCTTGGTTACTCGAGAGGATACCCAACTCGCCTCGATCTGAACATCAACACCGAGTACACATACCTGTTCAACGCATCGCCCACAACCCAGGCGATGTGTGACCCGATACAGCAGTCGACGATGAACTACACTGCCACTCTCCCGATGGCCACCGCACAGCCAGGAGAGACCATTTACACCACTTGGGAGCAGAACGGGCATATGAACAACGCGAGCCCAACCAAGGTCTACATTATGTATTATGCAGATCCCAACCAAGAGTTTTCTAATGTGTCGGAGAGGTTGACTGCACCGGTCGCTGGGTCCTTTGACTTTGCAACCGACGCCAACTGCTACAGCTCGCAGCCAAACTCGGTGTGCCTTGGTCAGTGGGTCGTCCCTTCTAACCTGGCTCCTGGATACACTTACCACTTTGTGTGGTTCTGGTACTTTAACGCGAACCCCGCTGGCCAATGGTACTCTACCTGCTTCGATATGAATATCCAGGATTC